>PVKE010047074.1:0-12058 GCA_004027555.1 Craseonycteris thonglongyai | reverse complement strand
AAAAAAAAAAAAAAAAAAAAAGAGTGTGGTTAAGAGTAAAAGAAATAAATAATGAATACATTCTTAGAATAGGGGGAAAATTTAGAGATAAATTTCTGGGAGAATCTTTCAGATTAGCATTAGACTTATTTCTTTATGAATCTTTTAGATTATTAGAATCTTAAAAGGATAGAAGAAATAGAACAATGGGAAAATGTAGAGAAACGAATGAAAATCTAGTTTAGAAAATAGCAACACTTATTGATTTGAATACTAATAAAGATTTTTCTCTGTATAACCATAAACTTTTTCCACTGATTTTTAGCAATTTTTGAAAGACTCAATGACATTAAAATTATTGATAAGTTATTGAGTGTGTCCATAGGTCTCTGTGTCTTTGTAACTTTCAGTTTTATATTCCACCTATAAGTGAGGTCATATTTTTCCGGATTCTTTCAGTCTGACTTATTTCGCTTAATAAGATGGTCTCTAGGTCCATCCATGTTGCCCCAAATGACTGTATTTGGTGATTGCCTGAGGGAGGGGAGGTGGGAGAGGGCACCAGCATTATGGACACACTCATTAGTTTGGTGGTTACCTGGAGAATGGGGGAGGGAGAGTTGTGGGTGGAGGTGGGAGTGGGCACCAGATGTGTGGTGGTGGAGGGGGACCTGATTCTGGGAGGTGGGCACACAGTGTGATGCATGGGTGATGTGATGTGGACTTGTGCATCAGGAAACTATGTAATTGTTACCAACCAATGTCACCCCATTAAATTTAACAATAAAATAATAAGAAAAAAAAATTATTGATAAGCTCAGATAGATTCAGGAATAGCTTTATGAATTGTTAATTATTTAGGGTGAAGACCGCACATTATCTATTACAGTGTAATAGCTATAGTACTATAAGAGGACAAACAAGGTAAAATGGTTATCTCTACTTCTCCAGCACATACCGGTAGTACGATGTCCCAGAACTTAGTGGAGACCTAGTAACTAAGTGAATGTATGATAATAATAGCAAGCACTTTGTATATATGTACAAAGACAGACATACATACATAAATACATACATAATTATACCCATTTAATTTTCACAACCTTATGGAATAAATTCAATTATTTTATTCACTTAGTAGATAAAGAAATAAGGGGCATAGAAATAAAAGTTAAGTGGCTTGACCAAAGTCATACAGTAAGCATTAGAATCAGAATTTGTTATTTATGTGGTCTGGAACTTTTCATCATCTCTTCCTCCAGTAACTGAAGATTAAGATGTGTTAGTATTCAACAGTATCATCATTAGCCCTCAGGAGCATACACTGTGTATATAATCTGGCAGAAACTGCAGAGCAGAGAAAAACTTTCTGCTCCATCTCTTCCAAAATTACTTTAATTGATGTTTTCTAAAATTCTTTTTCTATTACTTATATAGCTATAGCTGATGATCCATTATCATCAGCTGATATAGATGTCAGTTCTAAGAATGATTAAAAAACCCAGAACAAGTATATTCAGAAAGCAGTTGGAAAACAACAAAGCTTTCTAATGCTCCCCAAAATGGCTGCCAATATCAAATCAGCCATTAAGTCCAGTTGATTAAAACCTCTGAATATTTCTCAATTTTCTCTACTCTTTTTCTCTTCCATTTTCATGTCCTTATTTTAGATTGTCTTTTGTCACTTAAATGACTGTGTCTTCAGTCTCAGTACCCATTTAGTCCATTCTGTATGTTGGAGTAAGAATGAATTTTCATAAATGTAAATACCCATAATTTTCAGAATTAAATATGGTGTATCTTTTCATTAGTTATCATTGCTATAATTATGCCCTAATACAGAGAGATGCATACAGACATAGATAATACACAGACTCATATAGACAAATTTTGACTTTGGTTAAAAAAAATTGATGTTTGAATCTCCTTTATCAGAGATAAAAAATTACATATATCCATGAATTTTTAGTTTAGTATTGTTTGTTTTAAAAAATATACTAAGTGGTATCATCTCTGTGTCATTCTTCATCTTGCTTATTTTGCTCTTGTTGGTATATATGGACTTGATTTAGTTCTTTTATATATTATGGTATTCAATTTTATGAGCACATTTCTTCTATCCATTTCTCTCCCAATAAAAATTTGAGCTTATTTCAATGTTTGTTTTATTTTGTGTTATTACAAATAATTCTGCAGTGAATATTCTTACACACAGAAAAATAAGGGTTTTACTAGGGACTATATATATATATATATATATATATATATATATATATATATATATATATATATATATATAGAAGCCAGGATGTAGGTTATTTGCATTTTCACTTTTACTAGATAATTTCTTTCCTGTGTCACTGTACCAGTTTACACACTTCTTAGAAATTTTTGCGAGTTCCTGTCTTGCCATATCCTTGCCAACATTCCTATGATCAGACTTCATTTTCCCCAGTCTGGTAGGTGAAAGTTAATAGTCTACCGATTTAATTTGTTTCTCTAATTTCTAGTATGGCTAAATATCCTTTTATGTGTTTATTGGCCTTTCAATATTTCCTCTTTTGTTACTAACCTTCTCATATCATTTATGCATTGTTTCTCTTGGATTATTTATTTTTTTCTTATTGATATGTGGGTATTCTTTATGTGTTCTGGGCTGGGTTAAGCAAACTAGCCTATGGCTCAAATTCCTCCCACCACCTGTTTCTGTATGGCCTGTGAGCTAAGGATAGTTTTTACATTTATTTTATTTTATTTTTTTAAAGATAGGCATTTTTATTATTGTTTTTGACAGACAGAGAGAGAGAGACAGAGAGAAACAGAGAAAAAGGGGAGAGCCCAGAGCAGTCTCCATAGTTGCACATCATTAGTTTTTTATGTAGTTTCATTCCACAGGTGGGCGTGGGGCTGCACAGGTCCAGAACTGGGCCAGGGGCCTCCTGCATGGGAGGCATGCTCCCATGAGCCAGGGGCACACCCCAGTTCAGCATATGGGTCTGCACGGGCCGGGATTTGATCCTTGGACCCCAGGGCTGCAAGATGGGTGCTAGACCTGCTGAACCATCCTAGCATCCCTACATTTATTTTAAGTGATTCAGAAAAAAAAATTAAAGAAGAATGAAATTTCATAATGTGTGAAAACTATGTGAAATTCAAATTTCAGTGTTCATAAAGCTTTATTGGAACACAGCCACACTCATTTATTTATATATTGTCTGTGGCTGCTTTTGCACTACAATGAGAGAGTTGAGTCATTGCAACAGAGAACGTATGGCCCTCAAAATCTAAAATATTTATTCTCTTTTTAGAAGTTAGTAGACCCTGTTGTAGATTGTTCCTTAGTCTGTGAGATATTTTGTAGGTATCTTCTGTCAGTCTCTATCCTATCTTAAAACTTTGTTTTTGATTATAAGACCATAACTCTTAACTCCTGTTGAATAGAAGTTAAACCTTTTTTAACTTATTCATACTTATTTATCTTTTTCCCCATATATAGTTTCACAGATCTTTCCTTAGAGACCCAAGTATATTTGGCTATATTTTCTTAAAATGGTTAAAGTTTTGTTTTTTACTTTGAGGTTTTTAGTACATTTTGATTTTTCCTTTTTGCCTTAATTTTTTGGTAATGGGATTATGGTGTGAGAAGGAGAACTAATTATATTTTCTGATATGGAGAATGGCAGTTTTCTTAACTTATTTGATATTGAATAGCCTTTCCTTTCTTCAGGAATATAATGCTACTTTCTCACATATGAAGTTTTTTTATTTACATGGAAGTCTATTCTGGGTTTTTTGTTCAGTTCTTTTCTTATTATTTGATTAAATATTTTTGTATTTTAGTTGATCTTAATGATTCCTATTATTCAGCCACTTAGTGATTGTTGTATTCACATTTCCTAGTTCCTTAGGAGAAAAATACAAAATGGTAATAATCTAGTAAAAATCTTACTAATGACAAGTTTAGGGAAAGGAATACGTTTTTGGATTTTGTATACTACATATACCAAGGTCATGTTGTTTGTTAGCTTTAATAACATTTTTTCCTTAAAACATTTTGATGTTGACTTTTTATTTGCATTGTCATCATTATTACAATCAAACAGTATAGTAAAGATTAGGAGCTTATAAGTACATTATGCTAAGTACTTATAAAAAACATTTATATATAAATATAAACCAGTAACAATAAAGTATTATTTAGGCATATAGAATGCATACAGTGTAATTTATTTGAAAAACTTTTAAGGCATATTTACATAATATGATTTTTTTGCATTTTATTACTTAGGTTTTTCAGTGAATATCATTAAATTTTAACATACTTGTCAGTCAAAACAGAAAGATGTCATGCCTTTCCTTGGGGCTAAAGTAGGGAGGGGGAGATTTAATTTTTAATCTGTAGGTAACATTTATTCTATCTTTTTAGGGAGTAAGATGAATGAGTATAAGAGTTTATTTTATTGTGAACTATGTGACATGAAATAAAAATTCTCTATTACTAGTACTTTGAAAACTTATCCACATATATGAAGGCAGGTATTTTGCGTGAAAACCATTTCATCCTGACTCCCCATATATATAACAGTTTCTCAAATATTTGTTCTAGACATCCTGAGGGTAGAAGTCAGCAACTAAAAGAAAGCCAATATTAGGAAAACAAAGAGAGATCTAATTAGAAATGAGCTGGAAAAGTAGAACCTTATAGACCACGTTAAGAATTCTTATCTATTCTGATGGGAGATCATTTAAACATTTTTAAACTATTAGATTTGCATTTCTAAATAATTACTCAGCTGCTTTGTAGATAAATATTTAGAAGAGAATGGATGCAATTTAGAGGTAGAGAGGTGGATGAATTCAAGAGACATTTAGGAAGAAAAATCAGTAATATTAGATGCTAAAATCATTGAAATGAGGATCTGATAGAGTATTGGGTTTGAAAGGGGAAGGTTATAATTATATGTTTGGACATTTTAAGTTTGAGATATATTTGAGACATTCAAGTAGAGATTTCAAAAATACAGTTGTTATATAGATGAACCTTTTTATTTTCACACAAATAGGTGAGTAAGGAGCTCCCTAGTCTAATAATGTATTTTAAAGTAAAACATAAATATTTGGGTTGAGAATTAAGAATCATTTCAGAGCTCTTATTTGAAAATGACTTGTTTGGTTTTCAGGAAAAACAATCAAGTTATTAAATAATTTCACTCTGGCTGTTTATGTTTCCCTCCATCTAGTTCTAGATGGAGGATTGATGAGATGCTCAACCGAGGTTAAGATTAAATCAGATTTTAAATTAAATCCTTGGTCGTAGTGTGGTATTATTTTCTCCTTCCCAGTCATTCGTCTTCTGTTTTCTGTCTTGGTTACTGGCATATTATCAGTCCAATGAAATCCCCAAATCAGGAATTCTAAGGCATCCCAAATTCCCTTCTTTCATTCATTTCATTCATGCTAATTAATTAACTAATTTAACAGTTCTTTTTTTTTTTTTTTTTTTTGAGCACCTACTATGTATCAGATACTGTTCTAGGTATGGGAGTAGAATAGGAATACAAAATTTTTTGCCCTCATGGAACTTACACTCTAGTGGAGAAGTTGGCCAAACAAAATTAGAGTAAATAAGTAAGATATAGACTATGTTGGTGATAACTACTAAGGAGAAAAATGCAGCAGGGAAGAGAGAAAAATATTTCTATATAAATATGGTATGCATAAGAATACAATTTTATAGAGGTTAGAAAGGGAAGGCATCATTAAGAGGACATTTAGGTAGCTACCTGAAGTAGATGAAAGAACAAGCTATAGTGATATCTGATAAAAAGTATTCTATGCAGAGGGTCTGACATGGATATGTTCTTGTAGTGTTTTAAAGTACAAGGAAACCAATATGCTTCAGTGAAGTCAGAGAAGCAAGAGAGTAGATGAAATCAGAGAGGTAATGGGGGCCAGTTCATGTAGTGCTTTGATCTAAGGACTTTGCCTTTTACTCTTAAGATGAGAAATCTTTGAAGGGTTTTGAGGAGAGGACTGTCATGATCTTATTTGTGTTTTAACAGAATCATTCTGATTGCTGTGTTGAGATTAGATTGAAACCAGGCTGGGGCAGAAGCAGAGAAACCAGGTGATAGGATAGAAGTAGCAGACGGTGAGAAGTAGTTTGTATATATTATGAAGGTACAGATGGCAGGATTTACTGTTGGAATATATGTGCAGTGTGAGAGAAAGAGGGGTTAAGGATAGCTCTAAGGCTATTGACTTGAGCAACTAAGAGAGTGGAGTTGCTATCTTACAGAGATGAAGAAGATTGTGAGAGGACAGGGTGAGTGCTTAACCTGCTGAGCCATTCGGCATCCCCCTTGTCTTCCTTTTGTCCTCCAGTTCATGTCTTTCCTTGTTGGCATTAAGTATATACAAATCTTGCATATGCTTCATTATGTGAATGCTATTCATACCTGAATAGTAAAAAGGACCAGAGTACATATCTGAATAGTAAAACTTTAATCCATGTGTATTGTATTTCATGCAGTTTTAATACTTCCCACCCCTTCAATTAGGGTCATATACTTAAGTTTTAAAGGAGGATTAAAGACAACCAACTTAAAAAGTTTTACTCATGAAATCTAATCTAATATTTATTCTAGCTCATTATTTAGCTGAGAACACTAAAGATGGGCTTGTGTTGCCAAATTCAGGGTCACTTAAGTTGTTTATTTTTCAGCTGTAATATTTTGAGCCCGAATTGAGAAGAATAATCATTTAAAGTATCCCCTACTTGCAGGAAAGAAAACATTCTTCTTGGAATTGTTTAGGCACTTTATTATTAACTTTTCCTCACTTAAATTCCTTCATAGGAAATCACTAAATACTGAATATTCTTTGTATGGTTGGTATTTCTTTACTGGGAGTGTTTTAGTGCTTTAATCTATCTGCATTGAAAGCTGTCTATGAGGTAAATTCTTCTATGACATTTTCCCCCTTGAAATAATGGGAGTAGGAAATCTATTAACAATGGTTTTTAGTATTAAGGGATATTATTTTATATTATTTGCTGGATTTAACTCAGTGTGCTGATAACAACAAACAAACAAACAAAAAACAAATGACCTCTGATGCTTATCACAAATCTAGGAAACCTCAGCTCTGATTTGAAAAGCTAGCACTTGAGTTGTACAGTCCGGTCTTCTCTTTTTTATTTCTGTACCTGTTACATCAATGGGTTTTCCTCTGTAAAATTCACAACATATTTGAAGTAGGTCTTTAACTCAAGTTTGGTGAGTAATTCCAACTTCACAGACATAGCCCTATCTACCTTCTTCACTTTGGGATGAAGGCATCAGTATATGTATGCAAATAATTTGACTTGCTTAATGACTGAAGGTCTTCTGTTTTATCCATAGATTTTACGTATTGTACAGGGTCCAGCAGAAGTAATGCCCTTCTTTAAGTAGTACAGTGTGTTTGAGTGTGATATTGTTATGTTACAGAATTAGATGCTTATGATTTTGTAATAAAAATTTGGTATAGATTACTAGCTCATAAAAAAAGGGTGTACTTCTACTGGACCCTGTATGTGGGAGGTCTCTGTACTGAAGGAATTGTGTGTTAAAGCAAAACATTTAAAGTACTGTACATCATTGCAGTCTTGCTGTTTTGGATAATGGGTTCATTAGTTCCATCAGCATTCCACAAACACTTTTAAAGAGGTTGAAATTTTTTTTCTATATCAGGTTGGAGCAGTGATGAGTATATTATGTTTTTTAAATTTTAACTGTTTTGCTTTACCTGAGAGTTAATCTCAACTCTTATGATTAGTCCCTTTTGGGATAAAACACGGTGAAGATTTCAGTCTTAGAGAAGTAAATTGCTCAAATTTACTGCTGTGTATTTTCGATTGTCATTGTTTTGCTGGCTCAAAATTATATTAAACCATTTCTTGCCTGTATTTTTTTTGTGGATTGTTTCATTGGTACTCTAACATTTCACAGATCATACAGATTTAATGTTATTTGAAGCCTTGTTCTTATTTATTTCTCTCATATTGTTTAGGAAGACAGTGCTGGTGAGGGGAGACTCCTATGCTTCATTCATGTTACTTCTCACATACAAGAGCATTTTTTTTTCTCCTAGGAGCATATTTTGATGTTAAAACAGAGAACATGACACATATATGTTATTTTATCAGAAAAATGAAAATTTAAAACATGCCTGAATAGGATGGTTGCTTATTGTAATTGAGTATCAAGTAAAGGAAAAAGTTACTTGCATGAAAAAATTACCGTAAATGATCACTAAGAAGGAAAATTGACTAGTATGATATTTACACATCCTGATGATACCTGATATAAGATGCCATATATTTCTGGTATAGTTTTCTATTTTGATAAATAGAAACTTATTTATTTATTTATTTATAAATGTATTCATTAAATCTCTATTCCATAATAATTTAGGACTTCATAATACTTTTTTTGTCCTTATCTGTTGAAAAACCTGGGTTGTTTGTCCTGCAGAATTTCACACAGTTTGAATTTTAAATGTTTTTTCCTGAAAACTGATCACTAGATTAAGAGATTTGACTAGACTAAAGTTTGGTTGCTTTGGCAAAGTTGTAGTTGTTGTGTTCTTATCATCAGAAGGCATATAATATGTGGTTTTTACTCTTGCTTGATGTTTTTGGCCCTTGAGGCTTGGTGCCTATAGAGCTATTAGTTCATTGCAAGTTTTGAAATGGTGCTGTTTTAATTCTGCCTTGTTTCTCACTTATAATCTGAAATAATTTTATAAGGAGATCTCTTATGTACTCTTTGGCTGCTAGTACAGGTTTTATAGGAAATGTAGGATGAATTGCTTAATTCTTTTATTGTCCTAGTTTCCAAATACGGTAATGACCTGGGTAGGTCCCTGTTAGCCTCAGAAGGTAAGTAAGTAGTTAATGTGATGGTGCTGTTATGATCTCATGACAGTGGGAGCTTCTTCACTGAGTCTTTTTGATATGACCCTAGATATACATCATCTTTGATAGCTTCCTTACTATTGCATATGTCAAGATATTCCAGGTTTATCTAGTACATTTTCTTTGCTAAACCATCTGGTTCTTTAAGAAAGCTTGGTTATTCTTTTAATGGAGAATCACATTTCAAAATCAGTCTGGTCACTAGGGATGGTCATTGCTACTCAGTCAGTCACTGTGTCTAGGCATTTTCAGTGGACATAACTGGAATATGTGACTTAGAAGATTGTACTGATGTTTCCAACATAGATTCAGTGCTACAGTTTTTACTTAATTTCTTCTGTGTTATTATTTCTGTTCCTTTGTACTGCACGGGTAATTCTGGTTTTCAGGGAGATGATAGCATTAGAGTTTATCATTTACTCATTTGTTTTATCTATGTTTATGAACATTATTGCCACCAATTTGATTACTGAAACGAGTTAAATTTTTTTCATTCACTTACGCTCTCCATTTCTTTCCTCATTTGTGTTTGCCTGTGCTATATCTACATTGTCAGATCTTATAGCCATTACATACCATAATCTCTTTATTAAAAAAAAATTTAATCTTAATTCTACAATCAATTGTATATTTAATGCTCATCACCAGTCCTTATTTTGATGTTTCTCTAGTCACTTTGGTTGCCTAAAGTTAGTTCTCTATTAGAGATAGGAAGAGATCATGAGAAAAATATTCCCTAAATTTTTGCATACTGATTATAATTGTTTTTACTATTTATATTTAAAGATAAATTTTACTGGATGTAAAATCATTGAGTCAAATTTTTTTCTTTAAGTACATTATATCATTTTATTCTTTTATTTTCCCTTATAAATTGTGATGTTTTTGCTTAAATGCCCAAAGGATTTTATTTTTTTAAAGAGCAGTAATTTCAGTAGAAAAAGTCTTAGTGCATTGATCTAAGTTGATTATCTCAAGTACACATTGTGCTCTTAGAATATGTTATTTCAAATATATATATGTGTGTATATGTACACAGGTATTTACATAGACATATAACTATATATGCGTCTCACAATTAAGTTCACAAACTCATCCTAGAAAAAGTACTATAATATATACTTTATTGCTGAATATCACTATGGTCACCTTCAAAGTACTCCCCTTGGGAAAGCTATGCACTAATGCCAGCGCCTAGTCCACCCTTCAAAGCAATTTTGGAACTCTTTTACAACTTAGAGCTGTCATCATATTACCCTTGATGTCCTGAATGTCATCAAAATGTCTTCCTTGCAATATCTCCTTTATCTTCAGGTAAAAAATAAAGTCATTGGGGGCTAGATTAGGTGAGGAGGGAGGAGGGTATTCCAATACAGTTATTTGTTTACTGGTTAAAAACTCTCTCACACACAGTGCCACGTGAGCTGGTGCATTGTGATGCAAGAGCCATGAGTTGTTGGCGAAAAGTTCTGGTTGTTTTCATCTAACTTTTTCATGCAGCCTTTTCAGCACTTTCAAAGTCAACTTAGTTAACTGTTTGTCCAGTTGGTACAAATTCATAATGAACAATTCCTCTGATATCAAAAAATGTTAGCAACATTGTTTTGACTCTTGATTTGGACTGGTGGAGCCTCTTGGGTCATGGATAGTTGGCTGACTTCCATTGTGCACTTGGACACTTTGTTTTAGGGTCGTGTTGGTACACCCATGTTTCATCACCAGTGATAACACGGCCCAAAACATTGTCTTGCGTCTCCAAAAGGTCTTGGCAAACTTTGACTCTCCTTTGCTTCTGTTCATCAGTGAGATCTTTTGGGAACATTGTTACACATACCATTCTTGTGCCAAGATTTTCAGTGAAGATTTTCCTAACAGTTTCTCCATCGATTTTTACCTGGTCTGCTATGCTTCTCAGTCAGTTGACAATTTTGATGCACAATGCAATGAATTTTTGCAATATTTTCATCAGTTCTGCTTGTTACTGTCTGCCCTGATCTCTCTTCATCAGTGACATTTTCTCTCCCCTTAGAAGAATGTTGAATCCGTTTGTACACTGACGTTTTCTTCATAGCATTATCCCCATAAACATGGACTAACATGACCCTGATTTCACTTCCACTCTTGACAAGCTTAACAAGAAATTTAATGTTTGTTCCTTGCTCTAATTCAAGTTCCAACATTCTTGCTGTGGTTCACAAAAACATGTAACAGGAATGAATGACACTCAGCAAGACACCACCACATGTCAACACAAACACAGCAGTGAGACATTAATATACCAAGGTTATGACACCTTACCAAATTGTTTGTATAGTGCTGCTAACATAAGCACATGATGGCAAGTTCTTGAACTTAATTGTCAGACTTCCTATATTATACCCACATACACACAGTTTTTTGTATTTTTGGTTTTTTTGGACAGCTTTTTTGAATTACAGTTTTTAGTATTTGTTCTGTTCTCTCTAGTTTTCTTCTTTAGGGACTCCTATTTTTATCCTTATGCTGGATCTTGTTTACCTATCTCCAATACTTGTCACCTTCTTGCAAATCCTTTTTTAATCTTTTCTTCCATTCTTAAAGATTTTCATCCTTTTACTTTCTATTTTTTTAAGATCTTATGTTTATTTGCTCTTGTATTTCTTATAGTTTAGCCTTAATTACTGAAATGATTTTTTTCTAATTCTTTTGTTTTTTGTCTCATTTCTGAGTTTTCTGATTTATATTGCTCTTTCATATATGATAAAATTTTCTTATTATTGCTCATAAAAACATGAAATGTCATTTTTATTATAATAAAACATATAGCCCAGGGATTATTTGACATACTTCAGACAAATAAGTAATTAATTTAGACATTGCTTTCTATCAAGGCTTCTAAACTAGAATTCTGTGAATGAACTTCAGACTTGATAACATTGCCTCATTATATGAAAAGTAGAGTATGTAAAGTATATATGGGGTTAGGGAAATAACACCTTCACTTTCTCTAAACTTTAAGAGGGGAGAGTAAATCATCTCCACAAAAATAAGGGTATGCACCTTTGGTTTATACAGGAAATATCTTCGAATATTTTAATGATTGAAATTAAAAGAAATGAAAACAAATGATAGAGATAGTAG
>PVKE010047073.1:0-12044 GCA_004027555.1 Craseonycteris thonglongyai | reverse complement strand
ATTGAAGCAGTTTTGCGGATGTTTGCTTCCTCTTTCTTGATGGACCGCACTGTGGATTCATTCACCCCGTCATGGCGTGCCACAGATGCATCACTTCTGCCCTCTTTGATCATATCTAAAAGTTTCACTTTTTCGCTGATGGTCATCATCTTCTTCCTCTTGGGTGCCCCGGAGGAAGCTTTCGCAGGGGCACAGCGCTTAGGCGGCATTATAACGGCTTAATTAATAAAAAAAGTTATCGCTTAAACAAAACAAGTTATCGCCAACACAACACTAAAATGCAGTATGCGAGACAGTCAACATCATGGACAAGACTGGCGAGATCCAACAAGAGAAGATGCTAGGTGAGGCTGCGATGATGCGCAGACAATCAACTCACAGGGATAAATCCACTCGTGCTCTCATTGGTCGATGTCGCACCGGAAACCAATCAGGCGCCTTTATGAGAGCCCGTGGGATGGACTCTGAGTCACCTCATCTCTCTGTGTGACATGCAGGGATCCTTCTCTCTCGTGCATCCACATGAAACAGCGCTCCTTTCCGCCATGTGGCTGCCGACGTGGTTGTATTTTTTCATTTTTATTTTTTGATGAATATTTTGGAAAAACCCGCGAAGCACTGAAGCCGCAAAACATGAAGCGCGAAGTGGCGAGGGAACACTGTATATGAATTCACACAGTTCCACATCCTTCTCAGCACTTTATATTGTCATTCTTTCAATTTTAGCCATTCTTATGGATATGTGGTTAATATGTCATTGTGATATTAATGTGTATGTCCCTGATGGCTAATGAGATTGAACACCATTTCATATTTATCAGCCATTTAGATAGTCTTTGTTTATGATGTTTGTTCTGCTCATTTATCTACTGGCTTGTCTTTTTCTTCTTGATATATAGTCTTTACATATTCTAGATACAGTCCTGTCATAAACAGGGTCTGGCAGAAGTAATGCTCACTACCAGTTCAAAAAAGGGGGCATTACTTTTGCCAGACCCTATATACATATTACAGATATCATCTACTGCTGTGTGGCTTGCCTTTTCATTCTAATAGTATTTTTAAAACAGAAGTTTTACATTTCAATACAGTCCAACTTAACAGCTTTTTTGCTTTTATGGTTAATCTTTTATTATGTCCAATTTAAGAAATCTTTGCCTATAAGGGCAAGAATATATTCTCCCAGAAGAAAAACTAAAAGCTTTATTGTTTTATTTTTCATGTTTGGACTCAATTTATCTGGAGTTGATTTTTGTGTCTGGTGTGAGGTGGTGCTCTTAAATTTAAAATCCTCATTAGAACTTTACTTTTTCACACTTATACTTTTCAGTTCCAGTGGTTTAAATACCCATATACTGACACCATCCTTTTTTAAACATCAGATGATGACTATCTTGATGAAAATATTGTTGAAATAGTTCCCCTTCATTTACCTATGAAAGATCAGTGGAACCTGCTGAATGTGCAGATTATGTTGGGCAAAAAAAAAAATATTCTTGGTAGCATTAAACATGCCACTGGTGAACTACAGAGTGGCAAAAAATATATATATATGGGCTGTCTATAGAGGCAATACAGTATAGTGATGAGGAAACCAGAAAGATCTGACTTCAAATTCTTGCTATGCACTACCTACCTATGTGAGCCTAGGCATCACTTAAAAAGTTATAATCTGAACTATGAAATTATGATAAAACCACCACCTTTCTGGATTATCTTATAAAGATTTAGTTAAATGATTTAGATAAAGTACTCAGCACAGTGCCCACAACACATCTAATAAATGAAAGCCAATATTGTTTATCTGGCTGTTCAAAACATGTGATTATAAGATTAAAATAGAAATAGAAAAATTCTAATTCTGCTAATACATACTAATATAAAAGCAAGTTAACTACATGCTGATACTATCAAGACTTGTGATTTGCTTGTTAACCTAGAAAAAAAAAATGTTGTCAGTATTTAAAAAAGAACAATACTACCTATGAAAATTGTGATTACTTTTTATAATTACCCTGCAGCAAAATGTCATAGTAACTACAAGTTCTTAATCTAGGAAAAGAATCCCTAAAATTTCATGCATTCAAATATTAAGTACGGTTAAAAAAAATCAAAGACCCTCTTCAATAAACTTTCCATTGATTTTCTTTTGATTTAGCAAAATTAAGTACTTAATGTAATTAGAAATCTAGAGCCCCAAGTTGCACATGCACAAAGAAACTAATAAGAACAAATTAATGGGCCATGGGGTTCTAGTCAAACCAACAACAACAAAAAATAATAAAGTTGCTTTTGCACTATATTTCAAAGGACAAAGATTTTTTTCCCGGCCCCGGCCCGTGCGGACCCACATGCTGAACTGGGGAGCTCCCCCAGTTCAGTTCTCTCTCTGTCTCTGTATCTCTCTCTCTCTCTCTGTCAAAAAAAATTAAATAAATAAATAAATAAAAATTAAGCCTCTTAAAAAAAAAAAAAAGATTTTTTAAAAACCAAAAAGCTAGCAGTGAGTGGTAAATAGCACCCTCTTGTGTTTCATTTTTAAAATAATATAAAGTTTAAAGTCAATTTCAATATAACAGTTATCTACTAAATAGCCATTCATGACTCTCTGGCCTTAAGGAATTCAAAGGCTAGTGGGAGAAAAATTACTTTTAATTTACTGAGAGAACTACATTTTAAAGCTTCCTTTTAAAAAATAATTACCTAGTTTTCCAAAAATAAATATAAAAAAGATATTCTGAAAAATGCCACATCCATATATAAACAGTCTCCCTTCCTTGTGCTCTTCTATTAACAGAACTTCCTTCAGTTTCCTTTATATTTAATTACAAATCTATACATCCAGGACACAAAGGATAACAGGAATCTAATGAGGCAGCTTAGCAATGAAGAGTACTTACTAGAACAAGCTTTAGCATGTCTCTATTAAAATTACAATTTAACCTCTAACAATGAAATCTAGGGCAAGTTATTTAACTCTAAGCCTCAGTTTCTTTACTTGGGCATAATCACAGCACCTATATCACAGTGACTGAATAAACAGAAAGGGCTTAGAACAATGTCTCACCAAAAATAGTATTCAATGTATGTTAGCTAGTACTATAATATTATACACATACAGAAAGACAGAAATGTACACTAGGTAAAATAAGCAATATCACTTATTTCGCACACTCCCAACCCCTTTATCGTTTCTAGGTAAAATACCGGTAGTAATTTTTTTCTGGGTTTGGTGACTTCTGTTAAATTTCAAGGGGAACTGATCCTACTGCTTCCAACTAATAATATTAAATGAAGTATATAAATGTTAAATTGGCATGTTAAAAGAAAAGCCTTAAGCCCCAGAATACAAAGCATAAATACTAAAAAATGTCAAGAGATCTAAAAACTTTTACTTTATTATAGTTAGCAGCAAGATATTATAGAGATAATGGTTTAGCTCAAACCAAGAATAAAAAAATACCACTAAAAATGTACCTACCAATAAAGCCAGGGATGACAGAATGAATTTACAATCAGATCAATAATTACCTCTGAAGAAAAACTATGAATGCAGCCAATACGTGCCTGCATGTAATATTCAGAATCTTTAAGGTATGGTGTTTAAGGTGTGTATATAGCACTCGACTCAGCATATGACTGGATTCTGGACTGGATTTCCACTAACCTGACCTGGACACTAATGTGCCAATGATGACAATCTTAGTAAAAACAGAGACATTTATTGTGCATTTACTACAGGCACTTTGTAGATATTAAACTCTCAATTTCAATATAAGAAATTAAGAGTTGATGAAAGGACTATCTTCTATATTCATGTCATAATGATTCTGAAAGAGAATACATCAATAATTATTTTTACGTGATTTGTTTCTCTTAAAAATGTTAACGATAATAGCTAGCATTTATTGAGCACATACTATTATGGCACTACTATTGTTCCAAGTGCTTTAAACAGATTATTTTATTTAAGCCTTCATAGTAATGCCATAAGGCAGGTATTTTTATTATCTACCATTTGCAGAAGACTAATCTAAAAAGTTAACTACTAATACAGTTAGGTAATAGAGTTCTGATTAAAATCCAGAAGTCTCATTGCAACACCTACATTCTTATTTACTAGGAATAATCCTCCCCAAAACATTAAAACAATGGTACTTTATTTTTAATGTAGTAAGAAGTGATTATTTTAAAAATTTAGAAAGTATCTTAACTTTCCATACTACTACCCACATTAGCATAGTATAGTGCAAAACAAAGATTCCTTATGCTATAGAAAACTTACTTACATTGTAGTCACTCCATTAAAGTGACATATATGATTTGTATGTTGAATTTAGAAGTCTAAGGAAGAAACAGGGTTTTAAATATGTAAGGCTATTATATCAAGTATTAATTTTAAAAATGAAAGTAGCCTCTGATTGTTTATTTCTCAGCATAAAAGCTACTCATGAGAACATTAAATAACATATGGACATTAATTATTAGAATTATATTTAAACCTCCAAACAAAAGTTGATATTAAACATGGTATTTGGCCTTGAAATAGTCTACCTATAATTAAACATGATACATTGCTATGTTGAGCACTGATTTAAACCAAAATCTTAGAAAGCTTTTCCTTACAGAATTGCAAGTAATAAATATAGAAGAGATGATGGAAAAAATCAATATTTGGCAAATAGCAGAACATTAATTTTTTCAGGCAAGAATCAATAGATGTTAAAATTAATGACCAATTATATGACTAAAAAAAGGATATTTACATAGTTTCAAAACTGTTCCCCATAAATACTTTTAAGCACAAAGGAAAAATGGAAGTTTACAATAAATCTGGCAGGCACTCCTTAACCAAGGAATGAGAATAAATATCACAAGAAATGGAACAAAATGACATCATGTACCTCCTGATATGATGTACTAAAAAGGACATAACATTGCTTCTGTGGTATTCTTGCCAAAAATACATAGGTAAGCTGAATTTAATCATTAAGAAACATCAAACAAACCCAAACTGAGGAATATTCTACAAAATAACTAGCCACTACTCTTCAAAGGGTCAAGGCATGTAAGACATGAAGGAAGGGCAAAAATAAAGAACCATTATAGAGTAAAAGAAACTTGGGAGTCATGAAAACTAAGTACAGTATGTGACCTGAATTGAACTGTGAACTGAAAAAAGTGTTATTAATCAGACAACTGGCAAATTCTGTATAAGGTCTGAAGATTAGGCAATAGTATTGAATCAATACTAATAAGCATTGTACTGTGGTTTTATGGAAGATGTTAAATTTTCAGAATTGGGGTGAAGATAGGGTAGGGAAGAATTCTTTGTATTATATTTGCCACTCCTTTGTAAGTATGAAATAACTTAAAATTTAAAAAAATTTTTAAAGTACTAATCAATTTGAAAAACCAAGCTCAAAGGGCACTATCTCAGCCTAGATTCGGGGTGTACAATTTTTTGGCTTCCTGGGCCACATTGGAAGAAAAATTGTCTTGGGTCACACATAAAATACACTAACACTACTGACAGCTGATGAGCTAAAACAAACAAACAAACAAACAAACAAATCTCATAATGTTTTAAGAAAGTTTACAAGTTTGTGTTGGGCCACATCGAAAGCCGTCTTGGGCCATGTGTTGGACAACCTTGCTCTAGATCCAATCAATACCTCCCTGAAAACCTACCATTCCACATTGGGAATTAAGAATTCACCTTAAATTAAAGGAAAACAACATAAGCTGAGTTGTTTTCTCTTTCTCAAACGTACTCTGAAGGGGTAAAGTTTAATTTTAAGTTGCTTCCAGCTCCAAAATTCTGACTTTAAGTACCTGAGTTCCATAATACTTCCTTTACTGCTATAAAGTAAATAATGTCTACTACCTCTAGGCTCTATGCTGATTGCTTTATATACATTAGCTCTAATTCTTACAATGCTGGCAAGGTATTATGAATATCAGTACCTACAGACAAAAAAAAAAATTGGGGATGGCTAAGGCTATGTAATTTGCTCAAATTTATGTAACTGCTAGATGACAAAGACAATATTCAAACCCATAACATTTGATTCCAAACACCAATTTGACACTATGATGCCTCCCGAGAGGACTGCTAAGATGTTCACAAATCATGTAAATCAAAATAACAGGTATCACCAAATTTGACACCAAGTTTTACCATGAAGAAGTAGCAATGTAAATAACTGAAAAGTAAAATTTACATTTCTAATTATTGGAAATTTGACTTTTCAACAAGAAAATAAGATAGAAAAAGAATCTTAGGCACCTTGAATTACTCTAAAGGAGTCTAATTCAAATTATTTACAGAAATATGTTTTGGCTTCCTATATATATTTAAGAAGCAAATCTTAGTGAAAATCAAGTTTTAATACTCTGGTGGAGCAAGCAGAATTTTCCTAAAATGACCCTGGGCACTCACCTGGCATTGCTTGGAAAATAAGCCAGTATGGCCAGGACTCTCCATCTTTCTCTAGCAGGAGGAACTGAAACTCATCTTTCCAGTGGATGAAAGGTTTATTCCCATCTTCTTTCCAATAAGGGAGCTGCAACCTCTCAAGAACACCCAAGTGCTAGTCAGCTGAGTTTCCCAGATAATTTTCAAAAACAGGTAGCACCAAAAGCTATATAGCCTAAAGCTTAAGAAGTGTGTGTTACCACACTTGACAAGGGTGCTTTCAAGCCTATTCTTATAAGTGAGAGCAATGATGCAAGGTGGGATGGGTGCAAGGCTTCCAGCGGCACACTATTTAATGTTAGGTAGCACCTACCTCTGAATAGTTTCCTATATGATAGTGGAAAGATTAGGGGATGTTTCCTTACCTAAGTATTCTTAGCTTACAAGTTTTCCCAATTAAGCCTATTTCTTATCACATAACTATATTACCATGTAGATAGAATTCATCCCAAGCCATCACACACATATGAAATAAAAAGATTTTACACAAAGTCATATAAAAATAAAAAGATAAAAGCAATTTATCCAATTCAATTTCTATATTAATGAAATAATACTTTATATTCCTTCCTTATAAATATAAACCACTGACTACTACTACCTACATGTCAATCACTTAGCCATGACCTTCATGTACAATATCTTTTTCAATATCTGCACCTATTCATGAGTTGGTATTATTCTTACTCCATTTTGCAGATGAGGAAAATTATGGTCAAAGAAGTTAAATAACTTGCCCAAAGTTATATAGCCAGTACAAAGCACACAACCTGTATGGTTTTAATCACTAATTCACTAAACTTTCTAACAACCTCACAAGGTCTACAGGCCACAATATTGAGACAGGCATACTTTATAAGTGAAGAAATTCAAGGTCTGTAAAGATTAAATTATATGCTTAATCTCATACTAAATTAGCATTAGCAGCCATAAGTAAAATAATTTCACAAAAGATAGTCTAACACTCAGTACCACAGTAATGACAAATGCTATACATGGAGCTCCAATTTATATGTGTATTCTGACAGCATGGTCAAAACATGTCTTTCTCTATACCTAAAGAAATGTTTAGCTGTTAGTTCTCATTTTTTTCCTAACTACAACTGAGCAAGACTGATGGTGAGGTAATTGCTATATGTGGTACAGAAAACAACAGAATTTGAAATCTAGTGAACTTTTATGCCTCCTATCAGCTTGGGATAATAAATTAATTGAGGACAATATGACTGCTTACAAATAACTCAACCAACCAACATGAATATTTAATGAACTTCTATTCTCACTCTGTAAATATTTTAAGATTTCCAATGATGATATGCTATAATAGAAAGGACTAAAAATAAAAAAAAAAGGTAGCTATCAACTCTGAAATTTACTTATGGCAGTCAATATCACACTAAAATAGTATATATCCAAAATAAAAAAGGATTGCCTTTTTTTCCAAATTATAAATAATTAAAAACAAAAAAAACAGAAGCTGATTATTCAATTTGATGACAAAAAATTTACTAACAATGACTTCTCTCAGATTTTATACGAGATACAATGTCAAATCTGGGACAACATATCATTTACTTAAAATCTTTGCATAAAAATACATGCTTCCATGATCATTTAAATCACTTTTAACATTCAAAATACCAAATCGAGCAAATGCTTAGTAATTATATATTAAGTTTTCTTGACCTCCTCTCTAAAGCATATACAAAACCAAGAGGTTTGGATCTAAACTCTTAGTTCATAATTTTCCATGTTTATTTTTTACATTATTCTTGCTTTCTCAAAACTAGAGGATGGACAAAATCAGGAAAAGATCAGTTCTAAATCAGCTCTGAATAGCTGTTTCATGAAACAGAAGCAAAAACAGTAAGCTACTACTTTCCATCTTCCTTCACTCAACCAACATTTTTAAGTGACTGATAAATGAATGCTCAGCACTCCCTCTTAAGCACTTAATGATCTGTGGTAATCCAGGGGAACGGCAGCAACTACAGAACTACTATGTTCACAGTATGAAAGAATTAGTCCCTGTAAGGTAAATTATAGACTTTTTTTGGTGACACGATAGTTATAATCTTGCAAAAACAGTTCTAGCTTACATATTATGTAAGTAATGGGAAGATAACACAATTCTCCTGAAATTCTCTTTTCTGTATATTTTATATCAAGACAAATATCACAAATCAACATTTCAACAGTAATAGCTGAAAATTTTTGCAAAACTAAGACAATTTCCATTTTCTACAAACATGTAACAGAATTTACTTCAGATAAAGAATATTTGTTCTTTGACATCTTCCCATATAATTTCCTTCTGAGATATAACAACTATGATGGCATAATCATTAAGATCAGCCACAACATCAAAATAATAATCAATGATGATATTACACAAGTGTAAAGTACTTTTGATTTGCCTCTGGAAAAATTCACATTTGTTTTAGTCTTTCTTAATTGCAGTATTTCTCTTCAATAAAACAAACTGAATTTGAAATGAATTACTTTTCTGTTTTTTCTTCTTGTAACACTAGTAACTACCTCAGAAAAATTAAAAACAAAAAACAAACCAATGTCTTGGAATATAGTGTTTACGTCTACCACTCTCTTCAGCCATAGGTTAATTTAGAGAAATATAAAATAAATTTCCATACTAAAAAATTATGTTCTAAAAAATACAAATCTTCTTTAAAATAATGGCATAATAAATTAACTACTACCTATATAAGATAAACCAAGAAATGTAATAATGAACAAAGGTAACAGGCAATGCAATTTAGAGTTCTGATCAACTCTTAACTGTGTGTGTGTGTGTATATATATATATATATATGTGTGTGTGTATATATATATATATATATATATATATATATATATATATATATATGTAAAAGTTGGTTTCTCTTTTTCACTAGAAAAGCCTGTGGGAAAACAAAACACAACAAAACTTAGCAGTGTTTCTCAAAGCAGTCCCCAGGAGAAAAGTAAATACATAGCCAAGGGATCTTGAGGCGTATTATCTTTGTCAAGCTAAAAATATCTCTGAAGTCTCCTCTCATAGCTTTAAATATTACAAAAAAATTTCTATTCTACCTTCTAATATATACAAGTTTATCTTAATATATACATGATTATTTTAAAATTATTTCCTCACCACCAATTAAAAAAACATATATACCAAAAACATTTGTCAGGGAAGCTGGGGTGGCTCTGCGAATTAAGCACTCACTTTGCAGCCCCGGGAACCAAGGATCAAATCTTGGCCCTGGCCCTGGCCCATGCAAACCCATATGCTGAACTGGGGTGTGCTTCCCATGCAGGAGGCACCCAGTTTGGTTCTCGCCCCCCAGTTTGGTCCCTGGCTTGAGGGGGTGTATCTCCCATGTGGGAGGCCCCCAGCCCAGTTCCTGCCCTGTGTGGCCCCTGCCCACCTGTGTGGAATAAAACCATGTTGAAAACTGACGACGTACAACTCTGAAGACTGCTCTAGGCTCTCCCCCTTCTCTCTGTTTGTCTCTGTCTCTCTGTCTCTGTCAAAAACAATAAAATAAATCTTAAAAACAAAACAAAACAATTTGTCATGATTACTTTGTGGTTTCATATAACTCAGATATCTTATTCTTCCTTAAAACTTAGTTTAAGAATTAGGGATTTGGGGATGTTGGGATACCTCATAAGTTGAGTGCTTGCCTTGCAACCGTGAGGTCTGGGGATTGAATCCCAGCACTGCCCTATACAAACCCATATGCTGAACTGAGGCATAATTGGTAACTACTGGTATGGTGGAGAAGGTTCTTGCCTCCCATATGGGAGGCCCCCAGTTCAGTTCCCGCCCTTGTGGCCCCACATCCACCTGTGTGGAAAGAATCTATGTCACATCTAATGATGTACAACTATTGAGAAGACTGCTCTGGGCCCTTCCCCCTTTTCTCTGTCTATCTCTCTCACCTTCACTCAAACAATAAAATAAATCTTAAAAAAAAATATTAGGGATTTAGGAGTAATCATCATATTAACAGCTCCACTTACCACTTGTCATTTTTTCTTTATTAACAATATTTGATACTAAAAGCCTTGATCTAACCACTTCTAATATTTTTAAGCTTTGGTACTCACAATTATTATCAAAAATTTCTGCTTTGATTATTTCTCATTTACTCAATAACCACCCAGATCTCAAACCATGCCTCCTTATTGATGATTTCAAAACATGAAAGTTGTTTGGCAAAGAAACTTTTTTTACATACAGATTTCTCTAATCTACAACTTACCTATACTATATGTCCCTATGTTTTTACACTGTCCTAAATCAAGAAAGAGAAAGAAAATATAAGCTCATTATAACATTCATCAGAACATTCCCTCACGAAAATCTTAATGCAATACAATTTTCTGTAGTAACTACATTTTTGTATTGTATCAGAGTTAATTTTTTAATTTTAATGGAATATCACAGATAGGAAGTACAAAAATCTTAGCATTAAATACATTCATTCATTCCACAATTGTATGTTGAGGACCTACTATGTGTCAGGACATTTCTACACACTGGGGATAAATCAGTAAACAAAAAACAAAAATCCTGGCCTTAAATAGGGCTTATATTCTTATAAAGCTAAATGACAATAAAGAAGATAAAGTAAGTCAAATATATAATATACTAAATGGTAATAAATCATAAGGAAAAGAATAAAGCAGAAAAGAGGTTAGACAATATCAAAGAGAAGGACCAGGGAATACCATATTGAGACTGTGACATCTGGATCAAGACCTGAAAGAATGATGGTGCTAGGCCACGGGAATATCAAATGGAAGAACTATCTAGGTAGAAAGATCAGAAAGTTCAAAGGCTCTGAGGTAGAAGCATGCCTTGCATATTTGAGGAAAGTCAGTGTTGGGTAGAACAAAAGGGAAAGTAGTAGAAGATGAAGAAGATTAGTAGTAGGGTATGGGGAGGAGTCAAATCATATGGGGCCTCATGGGTCATTCATAAGAAATTTGGCCTTTATTCTGAGTGAAAAGGGAAGCCATTGAAGAGTTCAGAATGGAAGAGAATAAGATACAACATATTTTAATAGTATCACTGTGGCTGTTATATGAAAAGACCAAAGGGGGAAAGACTGTGAAAGCAAGGAAGTCAATGTGAAAACTACCATACTGTAATAATCCAGGCAAGAGCTGGTGGTAGCTCAGATCAAAGTTGTTGCAGTGCGGAACAATAAGTGGTTAGATTCTGTATATCCAACAGGATTTGCCAAAGAAGAAGAGGTAGGAGAGATGAAGAAACTGAACTGAAGCAAAAACAGAAGTAGGATAAAAATCAGGCAAGCAAGGTGTCCTAGAAGCCAAGTGAGGAAAATATTTCATGAAGAGAGTAATAATCTTAATCAAATAAAGGTAGACTGATGACAACTTTTGGCTCAGCAACTATATAGATGAAAATCTGATTGGCATGTGTTCAAGACAGAATGATAGAAGAAAAAATTGAGACACTGTATATAGACTTTTTTTTTTAGTATTATTATATTTTATTGTTAAATTTAATGGGGTGACATTGGTTGGTAACAAT
>PVKE010047072.1:0-12046 GCA_004027555.1 Craseonycteris thonglongyai | reverse complement strand
CATTCACAAAAATTAGTTGCTATAAGATATGGAAATAAGGGACAGGTCACAAATTACTAAGCATGAGTTACTAGAACCAGGAACAATAAATGTTCAGAAGGGCACATGAAGAAAAAATACCTTGTAGAAGGAGAGGATGCCAATACATTTTAAGAATAAGCCTGGACATACAGAAACTATAAAATTATACAACCGGTGCCAATTAAATTATTCTCCTTTGTTCATTCAGTCTGTCTCTCTCTATTTCATTCTCTGCCTCTCTGTATTTCTCTATTTCTGTCTGTTCCTATCTCTGTCTCCTTCTCTCTCTGCTTCTTTCATACACACACATACCACAACACACACACACAATTCCTTTCTCCCTTTTCTGCTGCCTTCCAAATTTGAAATTACCAAGAAAATTTATGAGTTCTGTAATAACAAAAAAAGACTAAGTTCAAATTCCTTGTCATAATTAAAGCTCTTTAATCATGACATGATTTATTCTTTTAATTCCGACTTTTTTCTCCCTGTGGTAAAAATTATATATGTTCATTAAAATAAGGTCAAGCAATTAACTGTTACAATATACTGCCATATCATAATAGACATGGTTTACATCATATAATTATCAATGTAGACATCTCTCTAGGCAAATAGGTAGGTAGAAAAAAGAGATAGCTACAAATTTAGTTGATTAGCTAGAACAATTGTGTTTATGAAAATGAATTATAACATGCATGGTATTTTAACTGTAATATTACATTTAAGTCTGTTTTTATTTAAGAAAATAAAAAGTTAAATGGGATTTAAAGTAATTGATAAAGTTTTGATAATAATTTTTAATGATTCATTTAGATTACCAAGAAGATTGTGAAAATATTACTAAGTTAAAAACCACTAGGTTTTAAACTAGATTTTATTACTACTTTGTATAGATTGTTGCCTTGATTTGAAACTTGAGAAGATAAGTAATTATCATATCCCAATTAAATAAATCACATCATTTTGTAAAAATCTTTTATAGTCAGCAATAATTACATTAAATTTTTCAATTATATTTTTACATGTTTTTAATTTTTATTTAATAGCATTCAATTCTTGCTCCTTGTCCTTTAAATACAGTTCATCCAAAACTGCCAGAGTTCATTATTTTTTTAATTTTTAATTGCTTCAATTTCTGTGAGTGTGTGTGTGTGTAAAAGACTTGTAATTGTACTAGCTACTTTGCTAGTTTTTCTCACATTTAAGAATGCTTTTATTGTTTTTGTTCATGTGTGTGTATATATGTGTGTGTGTGTGTGTATGTATATATATATATTAACTTGGCTGGGTATATCTTCTGGATATAATTTCTAAAATTTGTAGACATTACCTGCTTCTAGTTTTGAATTTCATTTTGGAATACTCTCAAACTGGTTAAATTTGTCTCTTTTTTAAAACATTTGATTGTTTGGACTGAATAACAGAAGAAAAATTATCCTTTACTTTGATATTCATTATTTTAATGTGGACATATTGTTGTATTGGTCATTTATGTCCACTTTTTCTAGAATATGATTTGATGTTTCAGACCTTATATTCTGCTCCTCATTTACAAAAAAATTTTTCTGAAATATTTTCAACATCTTCTTATCATTTTAAAGTGATAACCTCAGTGATAACAATTTTTAACCTCAGTGATAACAATTATTCTTATGCTCTCTTATCATTGCCCTATATCTATTATGTTTTCTTAATTGTTTGATCTTTTTAGTTTTAGCTCAGACATTTTCTGTGTCATAAATTTTATTTTCAGTTTTTCATACTGTTTGTTAATTATTAACCTTAATTCTGCAATGGTATCATTTTAAACCAGTTATTTAAGTGTATTAGCTTCGCAATTCCCACTTTACTGAAATCTATTGTTACATTTTCTTTTTTGAGTTGATATAGTTAATTCATGAGATTGTTAAAGGAAATAGGAATGTAAAAACTACTGGTGAGCTATATATTTTTTTCTTCTCGGAATAACATTTTATTCTTAGTAAATTCCTCACATCTCTCCTGAGATATGTATACCATTTTCAAGACTTTTATTTCATTGCTTAAATATGACAACTCTCTAACTGCTCTAAGATAGAGTGGATTACTTCTGTTCAACAAATATGAAATGTATTTTTCTCTGTTTTCAAGATAAAGCTAGGCTGTGACTACAGATTTATGTAGATGTGAGCATGTATATGTGTGAATGAGAGATAAGACCGTCTGTTCTTTCTTATGAGGTTCATATGAGTGATAAAATATTTTGATTTCTTTATAATTCTTTCTGCTTTGTAGTAAGTGGGAGATATGTGAGCATGGGAGGTGAGTGCATGTTGGTGAAGATGGTTATGTCTTCGGTGTTGTGTGTATTAGGATGTGGGGATATATATGTATGGAAGCAGTATTTAAGTGTGTGTAAGGACATATGTATATTTGTATGGGGGCCATCTGTGCATATACATACACGGAAATTAGTATGTGACTCTGTGTGTCTATGTGTCTGTGTGTGTGAGAGAGAGAGAGAGAAAGAGAGAGAGAGAGAGAAGAGAAAGAGAATATCTGTATAAATGAAAGTTTCTAACACCAGCAAAACTAATGGAAAGTTGTGAGATAAATTTCATGTCACAAATGTTGAAATTCTAGGTTCTGAGATAAATGTTGACATTTTTAACAAAGCTACTGCTATTAACTCTAAACGTAATCATAATTGTGAGAATATACTTCTCTCCCTTCTGCAGTGTAAGTCTACTGACAGTGTTCTTTGAAATTCTTATTTGTGCTATTGTCTTTGTTCATAACTTAATATTACAATATTACATATAATATTATAATTTAATAGCCCACTAAGCTGTCATTCTTTTTTCTCTTCAGGCTGTAATAACACTGCACTTCACAAAGGTGGTTATTCACTCCAGTTGCATCTTATTTATTTTTTTTTTTGATAAATAAAACACTGGGAATGAACAAAAATGCAGTTTATTAAATTTTAATTTTCACTTCATATGCTGCATGAATATGGGTCATCAGACTGAGAGATTGACTTTGCATGATTGTGAAGCATGGGGAGTACCACAATTATAGGCACTTCAGTAGGTTAGAACGTAGATAAGAGTTGATAGTGTCTTGAGTCTGAATACCAAATTACATATAGCAGGTTAGAAACTCAGGTAGAATTTCTCTCTTGTAGTGTTGAGGCAACATTTCTTCTTCAGTAAACCTGTCTGTGTTCAAATGTTTGGATAAGGCCAGTCACGATGTGGAAAGTAATCTGCTGATTATAAATGTTAGTAATATCTAAAATTTGCCTTCACAACATATGAAGTAATTTCTAACCAAACAATGGGGCAGCATTGCCTAGCCAAATTGACAATATGATGAATAATCTCCACATTTAATGATGCAATCTTGAGATACTTATCTTTTTTGAGACTTTAATTCCTACCAGTTAACATGAAGCTAATGACACAGGTATCATAGCATATAGTATATATGATACATAATATATACTATGCATATATGCATGAATATAGAACTGCTACTCATTAACTGGGCAATCCTAGTATAATAATTTCTCCCTTATTAGTCTTCAGTTTTCTCACCTCTAAAACATAAAATACTGAAATAGAAGTCCTTGAGTTGTGTAAGAGTTATAATGTTTATTAAGCCTGTGGTGTCACTGCTTCATTGACATTTATCTTATTCATAAAACTCCTAACTCACCTCTGTGTTTATCTGTTAAAAGAAGAAATGCTACCATCATATGTCACTAATGATCTGACAACAGAAGACCCTTATACTTTTATTAATAGAAATAGTTGTAAACCTGACCGTTCATACTTTCTTGTCTGCTTGCCCTGATGACCCAAGTCATATATTTGTGGAAAATGATGTCAGTACCCAGGGAACACTTTTTTTTTTTTTTTTAATTTCAGTGCAAATGCACACCCAGGATAGGGACTGAGTGGCATATTAGCTCTTTAGGTTGGGTTATAGCTGGACATGGGAATGTGTGAATAACAGAAAAGTAGGTAATATAAACCTTTCATAACATGTTTATACTGCCAATGCAATTATATACCAAGTCTAGTGTTTTCATTCTTCTGGTTATAACATATCCACATAATTTTTTTATGTATCTACATAAAATTTTTATTTAACACAGACATATCACAAAAAATATCAACCTTTTGCCTAATTTGTATATTTTATTGTTTTTGGTGCTCAGAGTTAATTTAAGGCTGACTAGACTACTGTGACTGAGTCAGATGGGCAGTAATAGAATATTATTGCCAAAGTTTCTCCTGTGCCATTGCCTGTTCCAAATCAGTCTCTTTGTATTAACAGCCTACAGGGATATCAGCTGTGTGACTAGGTTTTTCATGAGCCACTCTGGCATCAAGTTAGAGAATGGAAACATAAAAGAAGATTCAAATACGTAGATACTTGAATAGCACTAATTTTTCTGTAAACAAGTTTGTATTTCCTGAATTAAGAGTATTTATATCCTGATGAAAATATATCTATATGAACATACAAATATCCACATATCACTTTGTGCATTTGATAAATGCTTTTTTGCTTTTTGTTTTTCTCTTGAGCCAATGTAAGTGAATGTATTTGAATAGATGTGAAGCTCTGTCAAAAAGTCCTTATACTGTGTCTTTTATATGTTAATGGGGGCTAGTGATGTACTATACCCAGTTGATCAATTAATAAAATAAATGTCTTATGATGATAAAATTCCTAAACACTTCCAACTAAAGAGCCTTTAATTACACTTCTTTCAAATGTAATTTGTGCCCCCAAATGAAAACATATTCATTGCCAAGTGGCATGAATTTCAAGACAATTTCCTTCTTGTGTGGTTTAGCTTTTGGTTTTGATGCTGTGTTTATAGAATACCAGTTTCTAAACCAACAATTCTGTTTCTAAAGCTACAGTATATGGTTCATACCAGAATTAAAAATCTGAGTTGTGTGTAAACCAAATCTCCACTCATAACAAATTGTAAATGTCCTTCTAGAAGTTAGAAGACAGGGCATTGTGGAAAACTGGCAAAATGAAGGAAAAAAAAGTGATTATTTAAAAATTATCTCATTCTATTCCTTATTGAAATTAGCAAGATGTTGGTGTTCTACTTTAAATGTATTTGATATTCGAATTGCATAAATTATTTCAAATGTTGAAAATACCATTTGCTTTCATTCTATAACCTGTTGTTTTATTTTATGTTTCTAGAAATCTTTTTTAAAAGATTTATTTTATTGTTTTTGACAGAGAGACAGACAGACAGACAGAGATAGAGAGAAGGGGGAGGGCCCAGAGCAGTCTTCATAGTTTTATGTCATCAATTTTCAACATGGTTTTCTTCCACACAGGTGGGTGGGACTGCCCAGGGCGGGAACTGGGCTGGGGACCTCCCATGGGAGATATGCCCCCCATAAGCTGGGGTCCAAACCAGGGCTTCCCACTTGGGAAGCTCACCCCAGAGAGAACTGAATTGGGGGCACTCCACATTTCAGCATATGGGTACACATGGGCCTTGGCCAGGATTTGAACACTTAACCCACTGAGCCAACACTCCATTGCCTTTATGTTCCCAGAACTCTCATACAAAAAAATCTCAAGAGCTTAAAAAAAAAGCCAACATAAATGTATTTTTTTCTCATTTTAGGAATGAAAAATAATACATTACAGTTATCATTTATCTCAAATCCTTATTTTCAGAAATTCAAATAGAGGTGCTCAGTGAGTTATTATATTTATTAGAATTTATTAAATTAAATACTGGCTACATATGCATAGTAATAATGTACATTTTCAAAAAAATAAATTAACTTTTCCTAAGGACAATCATCCTCTCTGGTAAGGAATACATATTACTTCATATCTGTGCATAATTGTATTGACTGTTGGTAGCTTCTCAATTACTCAACTCTTGCCTATTCCTTTTTTGAGGTACTAGAAATGGATAAAAAGCAAACAATTTATATGCTGGGTCCCCCCCACCCCCCTATTATTAGACAATATTTTCATGTGTGCATTGATAAATATGGGAGAGCTTGCTCTTTACTTTGAACATTTTTCTCCCCCAGAGGTAAAAGCATCATTATAATTTAGAAGCAAAATCGATTTCAGTGTTTCAATGTTGAGATAACAGAATTGGATCACCTAAATAAAACTGATAAAACTCCCTTCCTGTAAGCCTTCATCTATGAGACACTATAGATGCTAGAGAAAAGGAACAAGGAAATGTTTGCAGATAAAATGGGGAAATTTCTCCACTTTCAAAAGGCACACTGATAGGCGTACTTCATGTATTCTTAGAACAATGCACAACTAAAAGTAATTTAAAATAACTGGGAGATTTAGATACAATTTCCATATAATTCAGGATCAAGACAGATACTTTTGAGAAGAAAAGGAGGGCTTTATTAAGAAACAGAGATAAACCAGACTGACATTTGGTACATATTGTCTTCTTTTTGCTTTAGACAACTAGGAAATTCATTAGCATTTGAAAGCCTGGAACAGGTACCAGGTTATATCACAATAAGCATTCAACGCATACTTTTTGAGTAGAGTACAGAGATCTAATTTGTATTTACTAAATTTAATTCCTCATTCTACCACTTACTAGATACTCAATGTTGAGCAAGTTATTCAACATCTTTTACTTTACACTTCTCACTGAATAACAGGAATAAGGATAGTACACACCTCAAGGTTTCATGGGGGGTAAATTCAGTATTTTATACATAAAGCACTTAGAACAGTGCGAAATATCAATTATTCAATCAACAGTAGTTACTTCTTCTAGAATACTTAAAAAATGTTATTATTATTGGTTACAGTACTATAACTACAGCTTTAGAATGAGAATCTGGGGGGATGCCAGGGTAGCTCAGCAGTTGAGTGCTTGCCTCACAGTTGCTATGTCTGAGGTTTGATTCCCAGCCCTGGCCCTATTAAATCCATATGTTGAACTGTGATGCAACTGATAACATCTGGGATGGCTAGGTGGCAAAGTTCTTGCCTCCCATGCAGGACTCTCCTGCTTTATTTCCTGCCCTTTCTGGCCCGACATCCACCTGTGTGAAATGAAACTATGTCACAAGTAATGACATACAACTATGGAAATTGCTCTGGGTCCTCCTCCCTTCTCTCTCTCTCTCTCTCTCTCTCTCTCTCTCACTCACTTGCTCTCTGCTCTCACCTCTCAAACAATAAAGTAAATCTTAAAAAATATATAAAATGAGAATCTGGACTCCAAACTGACCTTATAAAAAATCTCTCTGTTTTCACTTTTATCAATATTACCATTTCATTATTATTTACTAAGATTTTTTTCTTCACTACAAAACAGCTATAATAAATCTTTTAAAAACTTCCAGTGCATATTCATCACACATGAAATAAAATCCAAGTCTTTACCTACAAGGTCTATGTACAAAAACTATGCTGAATATCAAATTTTCCATTCTTCTTTCCATTGTTCAGCTCTTTTTTTTTTGACAGAGAGAGAAACAGACAGAGAGACACAGAGAGAGAAATGGGAGGGCCCAGAGCAGTCTCCATAGTTGACAGCATTAGTTTTCCATATAGTTTTACTCCACAGGTGGGCACGGGGCTGCACAGGGCAGGAACTGGGCCGGGAGCCTCCCACATAGGCCCTGGCAAGAACTGGACTGGGGGCACACCCCAGTTCAGCATATGGGTCCACATGAGCCAGAGCCAGGATTTGATCCTCGGTCTCCAGGGCTGCAAAGCGAGCGCTCAACCCGCTGAGCCATCCCAGCTTCCCCATTGTTCAACTCTTAACATAATATCCTTTCTTTTTCAGTGTTCTTTTTCTGGGTGTTTTTAAATTAAATTTACTGAGGTGACATTGGTTAGTAAAATTACATAGGTTCCAAGTGTACATCTATTTCATGCATGTGTTTATGTGTTGCATTGTGTGCTCACCACCCAGAGTCAGTTCTCCTTTCATCCCCATATATTTGATGCCCGCTTCCTCCCCACAACTCCTTCCTTACTACCCTCAGCTAACCACTAAACTATGGACTGAATCTGTCCATGAGTTTTTGTTCCTTTGTTGCTTTCAGTTTTGTATTCCACATATGAGTAAAGTCAATGGTTCTTGATTTTTCTGTCTGGTTTATCTTACTTAGCATGGTGATCTCAAGGTCCATTCATGTTTGTACACATGGCAGTATTTCATCTTATCTTAGGATGAGTAATATTCCATTGAGTATATATATCACAAATTCTTTATTCAGTCATGTATCAAAGGATATTTAAGCCTCTTCAGAAAATTATGGTGGGAAAATTAGAAAACCACGTGCAAAATAATGAACATGGACTATGATCCATCACCATATACCAAAATTAACTCAAAATGGATCAAAGACCTTCACATAGACCTGAAACAATAAACTGCATAGAAGAAAACATCAGTACTAAATGTATGGACCTTGGATTCAGGGAGGAATTTATGAATCTGACCTCAAAGATAAGGGAAATAAAAGCAAAAATCAATAAATGGGACTACATGAAACTAAGAAGGTTCTGCACAGCAAAAGAAAACATCAAGAAAATAAAGAGACAACTAATAAAATGGGAGAAAATATTTGCAAACAATGCCTATGATAAGGGACTATTATCCAAAATATATTAAGAACTCTAACAACTCAACCACAAATAAATTAATAATCCAATTGAAAAAGAGGCAAAGGACCTGAACAGACGCTTCTCCCATGAAGACATAGAAATGACCAACTGAAATACAAAAAAATGCTCAACTTCATTAACTATCAGAGGAATGCAAATCAAAACTATGAGATTCCACCTCACACCTGTTAAAATGGCTGTCATCAATACAACAAATAATAAGTGGAGAAAAAAGGAACCCTCATACATTGTTAATGGGAATGTAAATTGGTACAATCACTACTGAAGACAGTATGGAGGAGGTTCCTCAAAAAATTAAGAATAGAATTATCATATGACCCAGCGAGTTCACCCAAAATTTTTGAAAACTTTAGTCCACAAAGATATATGTACCTTGATGTTCAGTGCAGCATTGCTCACTGTGGCCACGGCATGGAAATGACCAAAGTGTCATTTTCAGTCTTTCAAAGTATCCTGTGTTCACAGACATTTTTGGCCTTTGCACTTGAACTTCTCTCAGACAGGGACTTTCTTCATCAGATCTGCAAATAAGTCACTACGTTCAGGTCTCTAATATACTCTCTGAGAAAGGGCTTCTCTGACCCCCCTTCTGAACACTCTCTGTTTTTTTACCCTGCTTGCTTGCTTGCTTCCTTCCTTCCTTCCTTCCTTCCTTCCTTCCTTCCTTCCTTCCTTTCTTTCTTTCTTTCTTTCTTTCTTTTCTTTCTTTATGGAGCATATGCCACACTATCCAATATTGTCTCCGTGTATTTTCTGTCCCTACCACTAGAATGTGCTAGTTTTTCAAATAAGCTATTCAGCTTTCCAAATAGTCTAGTAAAAATAGTTTTATGAGGGGCAGTATTATTAATTCACGTGAAGCCTTTTTCATTACATGTAGCATAGTTGTTTGAACCCTGACCCCAAACCACCCATATTGAAAATCTGCTTTCTCATACATTATTAAGCAGGATGTTCAGTTAACTCACAACATGCTAGATGCAATAAGTATTTGTTGTCTTTTCCAACTAAATGAAAATGGCAATTAACTCTATAATCATTTTGAAGGTTTCAGTAGCTCAACAGGCATTTTAATAAGATGCATTTTTGTTTTTTTCTTTTCTGCCAGGTCTTCTGTGTTAAAATCAGGATTCTGTTCCCAATGGAGAGAAAAGGAATGAAATATAGTTGATTTAAATGACTATGCACTGAATATTGCTTTTTCTCTCATTGTCTATCTTGCATGTGTCAGGAAAAACATAACTGACACTAAAAAGTACAATATTGAAAATTTAGCAGAGTGAAGACACTTTTAAAATTAAGGTTCAGGAGGCAAATAAGATTTTCAATGGATCATCTTCCAGTTACTGGTTCAAACATTGCCCAGTTTTGGATTATTGGATGTTACCATCTGTTGTTTGTTTGACAGTTTATAAAAAAGAAAATATTCACTCCAATGTTTCTTGAGCAAACATTTGAAAACCATTATAAATATTTGTATTCTGGCGAACAAACTTGAGAGACTGCAGCACTTTCATACTGCGTAGCTGTTCTTTCAGAGAGCTCTTGAGCCATGTCAACAACATTGCTAATATAGACATCACTCTCCTGTTAGAGAAGCCAATGTCATTGGGAGGTGAAATGGCTATCTGGCCATCTGCTACCATAAGACATCAGCAGGCTTCCACTTCCTACAACACATGTATTCCCATATGTGCACTTGGAACCCAGCTCCTGACATGTTTAGAAATCCAAGCAGAATCTTCTTAGTGTGTTTTCAGTCAGGAAAACAGAAAGCTTTTATCTCAAGAGACAAATCCTAGTGATTGCTTATGTTTGTGTAGAGTGCTGTCTAATACCTTCAGTCTGCATCCAAATTCAGCAGGAAATAATGTTAGCATTATTTCCCTAGGGAGGGAACAGTGGTCAAATACTTATCTTATATATGCTTTTCCTGGTATAGATTGTCCTATATTTTATGATTTACCAAATTGGGAAAATTGGGAAAATGAGGGTATTTTAATGCCTTCCTCTTCTATTTTTACTGTAGATTTTTTAAAAAAAGGATGTACATTGACATACTTAAAATCTTGTAGACTTTGTAAGATACAATTGAAACTTATAACTCATTGCTTACTTCAAGTGTTTACCCCAACATAGCAATTTTGTTTTTAAATGTAAAATAAATTTGGTTTTACAAAGTACTTTTTATCATATTTCATATATATATATATATATATATATATATATATATATATATATATATATATATATATACCCCATGATTTAACACAATGTTTCAATCGATCCACAAATTAATTTTGGCTGGTCAAATCTTATTTCAAATTTTCTTATTTCGGTTATCTTGCTATTTTATATTCTCATACATTCTACCATTTTAAATCTAGGTTGAATATAATTAGCTTTGATGTGATTGACCATAGTTTTATTAAACTATCTTTGTATCAGGAAGAATTTTTACAAAACAACCTAGATTCACTTGAAGTTCTTAGATATCAGCACTACAGATTGATATATTAGTTTATTTAATCAACCAACATTAGTTGAGTCTCTAAAAGATAATTAGGTTCTTTGCTAAGTTCTTGTGATACAAATATAGAGATAAGGTCTCTACTATGTAAGGGATAAAGATTCTAAACAATAACGTAGGGTATCATAAAAGAATCACTAACTATCTGAAGGCATCAAGCAATGTTTCAGTGGGGAGGAATAATCTGTCATGAAATATAAATTTTTTTTTTTAAGTTGTGAGTTGCTCACTCAAAGTTCTTAAACTGTTGCCATGATGGCCTTATATGTTTAAGATATCACTTAAGACTGGGGGTAATTGAAACGGTCTCAATGCTTAGCAAATATATTATACAGAATAAGGTACTGCTTGATATTTTGTGGATTCAGAGAACTATGTACCATATCTACAATATCATTGATTAATTTTATATTCTAGCAAAAATTAGCATATTAAATGATATTTGTTGATTAATTAAGATGGTTGGGGTTAAGATTTACCAGATACCAAGAACATTTAAACTGTATACATAGGGCATTTCTTAAAATTAAAAAAAAAGCAAAACAACATTTCATGTTTTGTGGCTGGGGAAAGGTGATGATATTATTTCCACCCATATATTATCTACTTGTGCATTTTCTCTGAGATTTTTATCTCAAAGAAATGAGAATCTATTGTTTGTTTCTTTATTTCCTATGGAGACAAATACGAGCATCTCTGGGCTGCTGTGGCATGCTCAGTCATAGGCACAAAGTCAGGTAAGGCAGACCCCATCCACAACCTTGTCTTCTGTGTCTTCTCTTTCCCATTTCTTCCTATTCTAAGGACTGTCAGTTGACATAC
>PVKE010047071.1:0-12046 GCA_004027555.1 Craseonycteris thonglongyai | reverse complement strand
ATAGCCATTCTAACAGGTGTAAGATGGTATCTCATTGTGGTTTTTATTTGCATCTCCCTAATTGCTAGTGAAGTGGAGCATATTTTCATATATCTGTTGGCCATATGTATGTCTTCCTGAGAGAAGTGTCTGTTAAGGTCATCTGCCCATTTTTTAATTGGATTGCTTGTTTTTTTCTTGTTGAGTTGTACAAGTTCTTTATATATTTTTGATATTAGCCCCTTATCAGAGGCATTGTTTAAAAGCCAAATTCTGAGCCCATATCTAATTAACCAGAGTCTGCAATACCCTGAAAGTCTGAGGAATGTTCCGGGTTCTCTCTTTGTCATAGTAAATGCCATTTAAGTCATAGTTTTGACCCTGTCAGGGGATAACTTTTGTTTGCCAGAGTAAGTATTAGTTCTAGGTATTGGACCTGTTGAGTGACTAGCTGGGCCTTTGGTTTACAGACATTATAGCCTGTTCAGCTAGGAAGCTTAAAGTCTATATATAGTGCTGTTGTGCTAATTCTTCGGTGGGAGAGCAAACACGTAAATCATCTACATATGGAATAAGCATTCCCTACTGAAGGGACGGACAGGGTAGGTCTCTTGCTAGAGTCTGAACAAAGAGGTGTGAGCTGTCTTGGAACACTTCGGGGAGGACAGTCCAAGTGAGCTGCAGCTGAAGTATGTTCTCTTCCCATTCAACAGCAAATAAAAATTGGGAGGACGGCTCAAGGGCTATGCAAAAGAAGGTATTCTTTAAATCTGGGACTGAAAATCCTTACATCTCTGGGATAGTTCTCTGCGGATTGTTTATGGATTTGGAACTACAGTGTGGAGGCGTATTATTGCTTCATTAATAATCCTTAGATCTTGGACTAAATCTATATTCCCCAGAATTTCTGTTTATGGGGAAGATTGGAGGGCTACAGGGAGATGAACATGGTTTAACAGACTATATTTGAGAAATTTGTTATTAAGGGGCCATAGGTTGTCCTTTACTTCAGGTTGCAGTGGATATTGTCACCGGTGTGGGTAATGGGAGGGATTCTTATGTTGAATTTTAACTGGGGTGGAATTTTTGGCTCATCTTGGGATTTCTGTTTCCTAAAATTCTGGGTTTACTAAATCTAACCACTTGGGTTTCTCCAGGATAGAAGCTTCCTATTCAGAGAACAATATAAGTATATGAGGGCAGGGATTTCTAAATATTAGATGTGCTCCCATTTTCTGGAGAACAGTCCTGCCCAGAAGGGGTGTTGGGTCATTTCCGCATAGTTAGGAATGAGTAAACAGAATCTCTCCCCATGAGCAGCATAGAGGCTAAGGGCTGCCTTTCTAGCTCAGCTATTTGGCACAATTTGAGAGAGAGGAGGTGCCAGGATGGCTCAGCGGGGTGAGAGCTTGCTTCATGGTTCCGAGGTTCGAGAATCAAGTCCCAGTCCCAGTGCTGGCCCTGGACCATGTGGATCCATATGCTGAACTGTGGTGTATTTCCCATGGGGGGGTGGAGGGGGCCTGCTCGGTTCCTTCTGGGGTGAGTTTCCATGTGGAAGGTCCCCAGTTTGGCCTCTGGCTAGTGGCGGCATGCCTCCCATGAGGCCCCTGGCTTGGTTCCCGCCTTATGTGGCTCTGCGCCCACCTGTGTGGAATGAAACCATGTCAAAAACTAATGATGTACAACTATGGAGACTGCTCTGGGCCCTTCCCCTTCTCTCTGTCTGTCTCTCTCCGTCTTTCTCTGTCAAAAACAATAGAATAAATCTTAAAAAAAATAGAATAGAAAAGATTTGAGAGAGAGAGAGAGAGAGAGAGAGAGAGAGAGAGAGAGAGAGAGAGAGAGAGCACGCACACCAGGAAAAGAATTTCACATGGAAGAGGCAGCTCCTATAACAAGTAAGAAAGTTACAGTTTTACCAGCCACATCCAAAGTTGCCCTGGGATTCATCCCCATGATGGACATGTTGATGTCGGAAGCCAGATGAAACATTGGGCCCCTTCCGTTCAAGGCTCTGGTGGGTTGAGGATCTGACTAGGGGGCCTTTGGCCCTCCAGGAAGTCTTCTCTCCAAAGGTTTAACTTGTATTTGGGGCCTGGTGTTTGTGGCTTATTTTATTCTGGGCATTTGCATCTCCACTTGGAGCATTTTGCTGTGGTTTTATTTCCTGGGTGACCTGGAGGCAGCTGTTGGACTTGTCAAGCAACGGTAATGAGCCTGCCTCTTAATCTTTTGTTTTTCTTTTTCCTGTTCTCTCCTCTTGACCTTTTTTTTTTTTTCTTCCTGGTCCTGATTGCAAAAGACTAAGAGAGAAATCTTAAGGACGTTCCCTAGCTGGGTGCTGGGTTTCAGTACTAGTTTTTGTAAATTTCTCCTGTTGCCTGGGGCAGCCTGGGTACTGAACGGGTTCTTAAACATTGATTCCCCTGCAGGGGAGTCAGGGTCTACACTTATATGTTTAGTAAGAGCTTTCCTGAGTTGTTCAGGAAAAAACATGGTTTCCAGAGGGTCCCTGATCTATAGTAGCCTGTTTGTGGAATTAGCTAATTCTATCTTACTTTGTTTTAGGTCCTTTGTTAAAGAACTAGGTGATTTCATTGCCAAGTGCCCTCTGTGGAGTTATAGCCCCAGTTGGCATCATTGTTGGGCACAGCCATGGATAATTAGGGTCAGACTTAAAGAGATCATCTGCAAAGCAGATGGCAGCCTCTATAATTATCTTTCTTTTTTAGAGTGTGTTCTATGATAACTCTAACATCTTTGCAGGAGAGGTCAAAGGTGAGAGTAAGCCTCTGAAACCCATCAATATCTGTTTCCAGATCATCCGAACAGCTCCCTGAGTCTCTTTACTTGGAGGAGGTGCTAAGTGGAGAAGAGAACCTGTATCCTTCCAGGGCTGTTTGGTTGGCAGGAGAGGGCCCTGGGTATGGAGGCAAAGGCCCTTGAGAGGCTGAGGAGGAATAGTTAGAAGGGGCCATTTCCTTCAGGCCATTAGGGGGAGGGGGTTAGAGGCCTTCTGCTGAGCTTTCCCTGAGATCTCTATCTCTGGGTGCTGAGTTAATAGGGCTAGAACTGAGGGGCCTATCTTGCAGGAGTGACAGAGGTCAGAGTGGTGTTGGAGAGCCATAAAAACCTGGACATATGTCACTTCTGCCTATTCTTCTAATTGGTGACAGAAGAGGTCTACTTGTAAATTGGTATAATTCAGACTCCCATTCTCAGGCCAGCCTTTCCCTAATTTATATTGAGGACGTGCCATGTGGCAGAGGAAGGTGAATCTCCCTGAAAGTCTGAGGGTCAAACTTCTTCCAGTTTAGTAAAATGGAGCCTAGTGGGGATTCTCAAAGGACAAAGTTCTGGTTAGCCACCGATAAGAAAAGTCAGAGTGGGAGGCAGGAGAATTAGGAACCCCTCTGCTCCCCCAGTCTCCAAAATGTGCTTTCCAAGGAAGAGTGTCTCCTGTCTCAGACCCTGGGAAGGACCTGTTTCTGATCCCTGAAGCTACAAATTCATGTGCATCTTACCAGGTGCTTCTATTCCTCTCGTGCTCCGCAAGCTATGAAATTACATACACTTCCGGTGTGCTTTCTGGAAGAGTCCTCTACCGTCCCCATTTTTTGTTGTCTGGAGGGTCAAGACTCTGGGTCCCATTTTGTCCCTTTCCCTTTAAGTGTCCCCTGCTGGCTGCCTGATGTAGCCAGCCTTCAAATCAGCTGTTATTCTGAACTCTTGGATAAATCCTGAATTTTCTTGTTAGTCTTTGACCTTCCCACCCTTTGGTACCTGTCCAGATTTAGGGAAGTATCTTACCTAAAAGAGCCCTGAGTGCCCTCCCTTGTAGGCACTGTTTACATTGGTTATTGTGATCTTTTTAGGAAGAAATAGAAAAATCTCTCTTTGTCATCAATATTAGTCTTAGTTCAATTTCAGGACCAACTCGCCGGAGTCAGGCATCAGACAGCCTGTGGAGAAGAAAAGAAGACAGGCAGTGGTGAAGGAAGAAGAAACAAAGACGGAATGGGCCAGACTGGGCAGAGGCACTTCGGCCAGCGCCAGTGAAAGGGAGGCAAGCTCCAGACAGTGAGGGCCATGCTGAAGCGGCCAGTGGGACAGAAAGAACAGCAAGCTGAAGGTATACATTTATAGTCTCCGGCACAGAGTGGCCAGAGCAAATCACAGAAACAGAGAATGCTCTCTTGCAGTGACAAAGGAAGGAAGGTTTGTCCCAGGAGGCTGGCAAAGAGCTCCAGGAGTGCTAAGTGAGCTCCAAGTTCCTCCAAACCTCTCTATCCTTCATTTTGATGACCCTGGAACTGCTGGTAAGGAGAGAGAGCCCAGCTTTTGATTGCAGGGGTAAATGTAAGGCAGGAAACAAAACGGGCCAGACCCCAGAAGGGAGGGGCGAAGATAAAGCGAAAGAAACCAACTTCTGGGAGGCTGTACTATTTGTATCCGGGAAATTGCCACAGGGAGGCGGCAGTATATACTTGTGGAACTGTTTGCTTCATTGCTCGAATGTTTCCTTCAGATTGGTGGATACCTGTTCCCCTTTCCTCGATTTGTGATCAATTTATCTTGTCATAGGAGCCTTCCTTGTGGTGGGCCCCCCAATGGTGTTGAAGTCACCTGTCCCATGTCCCATACCTGTGATGTGGCTAAGCCTTTCGGGACTGGTTCCATCGAGGAAACGAGGAAGGGACATGGAACAGGTGGAGTGAGTAGCTTCAGAAGGAAAGCAGACAGGGCAGGCAGCTTCTGCCCCTCCTAAGGGAGGAGAGGCGGAAAGCCGAAAGCTGAGAACCAAGAGAGCCGAGCTACCTAAGGACTCCTCTAGAGAGCTGCCACGGCAGTGGGCTTGCACGCTTATAAATTGTTTTCCTATGTGTCACATGGACCTTTGTGGGACTATATTGCCTCAGACTGAGATCCAGTTATTCTCTCATAGAAGATTTATTTAAGGTGGGAGATACCCTAACAGCATTTAAACACTCAAACCATGTCTACCGACTTAGGTGGCTGAAGGTGGCTTGGTCATAGAAAGGAGCTAAGGAAATAAGAAAAGTAAGAGATAAACAGAAAAATTAAATTAAAAAAAACTATATATATATATATATCTTGAATTAGGCTGACCAGATGTACCATTTTAAATAGGACAGAAAACAGTAGTACTGTCCCATTTCAAATGGTACATATAGCCAGTCTACTAACATACCCAGTGAAACTAGGCTGAGCACATGTATTATACCATTTGAAATAGGGCAGTATTATGGTTTTCTGTTCTATTTAAAATGACATGTCTGTTCAACCTATCTTGAGTTCAATGATCCAAGTCAAGACATCGGAAAGATGTTATTGGACATAGCAATTTCCCTTAGTTCTTGTCTTCTTGAAGGAAAGACTGTAGTCAAGAGACAACAGTTCATGCTAACATAGGACAGTAGAAAAAGTATTAATAAAGGAAGTACACTCGGAGACATGGAGTGGGCTGACCCAAAAGAGGGAAGCAGACTCTTCTTCATTGTGTGAAGGTGTATATATTTATGGGTAGAACTGCCTACCCTTCTTCCTCTCCAGTATCTCCCTGTCTTTCTGCTAACATGTCTCATCCTCCTTTGTAATTCTGAAGTTTGTGTTCCATGATTTACCTGAGGATCTCAAAAAAAGCAAAGCTATAATTGTATGGACCTAAGAAGCAGGATTTATAGTTTTATAAGTGGGATACTTCTCCCCCATCTTCCACATTTTTTTTTTTTTTTGCCTGATAATATATTGTGGTTCCTAGTAATAAGGTTGTCTTATTTTATCATGTAGTATAAGGTATATTTTTATGCAGCACTGCATTAAGATCCAGTAGTTCTTAAACAATGTTACCAAATAAGCATATAAACCCTAAATGCAGCAAAGGTGAACAATCTTCATAGTACACTTTCACCTCACGGAAGTTCAAGCTGCTCCTTTTAGATATTTTCCTATTTCAATGTGAAGTAGATTGTTAGGATTTCACCAGTAGTTTCATTATGTGGCTTAAAAAAAAATATATGATTTCTTCCATAGTTCACCGTTATCAGATGAGACAATCTGGAAATCATATAGTCCAGGGATGTTTTGTATCACCAAATGCTCTTTAGTGGATGAAGTCTTTCAATACCATGGTAATAAATAAGCATTTACATCCTTAGCTATATTACCAGTATACCCTAGAACCAAAGTAAGATGGTTTTCTTATTTCCAAAATCCAATTAATTGTTGTTTCAAAACCTGAATATTTCCATCATTTATAATTTCTGTTTTGGATGATAGTTCTGACCATCACCGTTTTATGACTGCTTGAAGGCAGTTTAAACCTAATATTATATGCTCTTCAAATTTGCTTTTAAGTAGGGATTTTACTAAAGGCAATTCTACACAGCAGCTAAGTGAGATGTATTGTTTTTCTTCCTGTGAACTATAGGTGAGCACAGGAGGGTAATCTGCCACTGTTCCTAGGTCTTCTAGCCTCACCAAGGAAGCTACAAGTTCACCTCTCTTTTTCCAGAACATTAAAGCTACATTCAGTCTCAAATTCCTGCTGAATAAAACTTGTCATTGTATTATGGTCCTGAGAAACCTCAGGGGGAAAAACAAAAACAACAACACCGTATTTTAACAATGGGTTTTCTGTCTGAAGAACCAGAATCACTGGAGTTAAGCAAGTACGTTTGACTATCATGGTGTAATTTTTCAGGCACACTGCCTGCATAAGCCAGTTCACTTTTTTATTTCCCATGTCACACTTCTAAGGGACTGGTTTTTTTTTGTTTTTGTTTGTAATAAGAATTCAGAAAATAATAATGAACTTTCTTTCTGTGATAGATCACCTTATGTAGTTTATCTGAGCTTATCACAGCTTGTCCAACTATTCTGTTTATGTAAGCAGTCAACTGTTTTGGAGATTTCTTAACCTCCTTCATGCTCTTATTAGTGAAATTAGAGATCCCATTTCTAGGAAAATCAATGGAATGATACTAGATAGTGTAACAAAAGTTTCATTTTTGAACACAGTGGTTTTCAGACGCCATAGCCTCTTGAATAAGGGCACCTCACGGTACCGGTGCCTCAGCCCAGTGCTGGCGCCGACAAGCTGCAGCCAGAAGCCTAGAGGTTCCCTGGGCCCCCAGCCAAGCCCCACTCAGGGCCATTCCCGATGATATATTTTTGATAAGTCCAAGCAGCTGCAAAGAGACTTTCTAATCTGGGCTACTTTCCTCCTTCTGCTCATTTCTATCTTTCTATTCACCTTATCAATATGGGTTTTGGACTTGGCCATGTCTGCACTGAAGCCCATAATTCCCCAAATGCCCAGGACTGTTTAGACACTATTACCGGTAATACTAAGTAGTATCTCATTTCATTAAGTGCCCTGTCCAGTGTCATAATTACATAAATCTATATTTCTTTCTCATCCACTTCAGGGCTGCCTTCTTCCACAAACTTCCTATATTTCTTTGTTAGCTACTTAGGGAAAGAGCTGCAAATTATTCACCATTATATTCTCCAGAACAGAAGATAAAGTAAGTGCCTGTTACATATGTATTAACTAAAATGATTTCCCAAGAAAAAGCACTTTTGTCTGAGGTACAGAGTTTCTGAGGTAAAGAAACGTCAGGTTCATTCCATATCATCACTCCCATTTGTTTTCTCTCTTTTCTCTTTCTAGCAAGTCACAACCGCGCCCACCACTAACTACAGCTGTTACTGGAGGAAAACTGAGTCCAGGTTCGTAAGGCCTGTGCCGTCCAGCCAATAGAATGTCTCAGGAGTTGGGCACAGAATAAGCATTTATTGTCAGAGCACCAGTGCCCTGAGAAGGCAGAGGGTTATCTTTGTGTTATCTTTGTGTCCTCCAGCCATGACTCCGGGCCCCACAAACCAAACCTCCGTGCCCCAAGCTCCCCCGATCACAAACCAAATGTCCATGACCCAAGTGTCACTCCCACAAACCCAAACTCCGTGACCCAAGCAAGCACCGTTTTTTGCAGCTGTGCCTTGTCTGACAATCCGACTGCTATGGCCCAAGCACCCACCCTTGCTTCCGCCGTCTTTCTGTTTGAGATCCCGTCCTGGAAGGCGGTAGGCGGGTCCTTCTTCCCTTGTCCATTAGGGCCCCTTACCAGCAATTCACCAGAAGTCAAACGAAGAGGTTAATTTATTTGACGGAACTTGATAAAGTCATGGCTACTCAGTGTCTGGTTGTTGGGTCTTTATATTCAGACATTTAAGCTCCCAAGTTCACCTACAATAATTCTATTTTTCATGATCTACATATGCCCACCTTATTTAAAGCAATGATATGAATTCATGAATATTAATGATTAGTCATCAATGGGAGATTTGTCTGACTAAAGAACTAGGTTTAGCATAGAGCTCTTAGTAAGGAAGTCATTTCAGGAGATCAAAATTAGATGTGTAGACTTGAAGAGCATTAATTAATTAATTTTTTCATTCAATCAAAAATGCAAAGTCAATAAATATTTATAAAGCTCTTATTATATGCCAGAGGTGTTCTAGGTGCCAGAGGTATAATGGTAAACAAAAACAGACTGTATTTCTGCCATAATAGATCTTTTATTTGAGTTAGCTGTGGGGAAGGGCAAGGGGAAAAAGAAAGTAAACAAGATAGTTTTAAGGTGGTGCATGTGATGAAAGATTAGCTCTAACAAAGATTGACTGGGCAAATTCACTTTCAATTGGGTATCTGGGAAACTTTCCTGAGTAGCTCATAGCTGAAGGATCTGTACTCAATCTACTATAATATATGGACAAAGAGCTTGAACAGCCTTACTTTTCTTAGAAAATAAAAATAAGGCTAGGATTTCATCTCAGAATTTTTTACTCTTGTGCTGATTGATTCTCAGGATTGCCATGAGATTTACAACAAGAAAGGGAGTCCAATTTAGGTCCAGATTTGAAAAAAAAGTCTGTGCTTCGAAGTATTAAATCTTTTTTTTTTTAAGATTTATTTTATTGTTTTTGACTTAAATAGAGAGAAACAGAGAGAAGGGGGAGGGCCCGGAGCAATCTTCATAGTGGTCTGTCATCAGTTTTCCTCACGGTTTTGTTCCACACAGGTGGGCGGGGGCCGCACAGGGTGGGAACTGGGCTGGGGCCTCCCGAATGGGAAGCACACCCCCTTGAGCCAGGGGTTACCCTGGGGGGAAGCACACACCCGTTCAGCATATAAGTCTGCATGGACCAGGTTTCGATCGCCAGTTCCCAGGTCTGCAAAGCGAGCACTTACCCCACTGAGCCATCCTGACTTCCCCATGGAGCATTAAATCTTCCCAAGATTTTTCAAGCCTACTATTCTTGGATGGCTAGTCTTCCCCTTTCTAGAGATATCTATTTTGAAAGAATAAAAGCATCCTTTTTTCTGGTCATAGCTGAAAAAGCTAAATTTTTAAAACAATATTTACAACTTCTTTTTTTTTTTAAAGATTTATTTTTATTGTTTTTGACAGAGCGAGAGAGAGAGAGAGATACAGAGACAGAGAGAAGTGGAGGGCCCTGAACAGTCTCCATAGCTGCACATCATTGGCTTTTCCACACAGTTTCATTGCACAGGTGGGCGTGGGGCCACACAGGGCCGAAACTGGGACGGGGTCCCACCCTGGCAAGAACCAAACCGGGGGCACTCCCCAGTTCAGCACGTGGGTCCACACAGGCTGGGGCCGGATATGATCCCCGGTCCCCAGGGCTGCAAAGTGAGCATTCAACCCACTGAGCCATCCCGGCTTCCCCACAACTTCTTAATATCAATTTTGATATTCAATGTCACCACAAGTGTCAGACAAGTCATTACAAAATAATAACAGAGTTTTCCTTTGTCTTAATTATAGTTAAGCCCTCCATTATTAATATAACATTATGCAGTTTTCTGACTGAAAATGTAATAGAGAATTTTCTGTTGAAAACACTCTGAACATCTTATTGCTGTGGATGACAAAACTTATTCATTGGTAAGCATTCATCAAGTCCCCACTGAATGTTAGACCTACGATAGTAGCTGAGCATAGGTGAGTAAACAAGTTTGGCAGTTATCCTGATTTCATGGAGCTTGTACTTTTGTTTGTGTACCGTATGTTGATTTTGTTTTTATTTCAGATAAATAGCCTTTATTATTATTATTATTTATTTTGTCCCTAGGACTATAAAAATGTTTCTATGGTTGGTAATGAGAAGTGACACTTTGTTCTGGATATAAATATGATTCTAAATATGTGACTGTGCAAATCACTTAGATTTTTCATTAAGAGGTCTCTGCAACAGGATCCTGATATGAAGCTCTTTTAACAGAGCCTAAGGGGGGTTTACAGAATGATGAAAATAGACAATGATACCGGTAATCAAAATAAATTTTATCATAGTAGTTACAAAATAAGACTGACATTTTTTCATTAAAAAACAAAACAAAATAGTGACAACAGTCTGTATATACCGTACACGTGTACATACACATATAAGGTATGGCAGAAGTAACACTGTAGTGTCATAAGGATTGCTTTGTCTCACAGAGATGGACAGCAATTTGAACATTTCTCTTAAAATGTCATACATGCTCATCATTTTGTAATAAAAGATTTGATACAGATTACAAGCTCATTAAAAAAAGGGAGTGAGGGCATTACTTCTGCTGGGGGATACTTCTGCTGGGCCTGGTGTATTTGGTAAAATATAATGGAAATCCCACAGTTTTTTTAAACTCATCACAATGAAACAACACAAACCATCAATGTTTCTTTCTATCAAGCATCACTATAGGGTAGAAAGATGTGCAGGTCATGGTGTCTCCACTGCTTATAAAATAAGAGCTTAACACTGACATCAATTTGTAGTAAATTTAATAAGAATGAGAAAATTTAAGAAAACTCAAAGAGTGCTTATATTTAGTCTGAAATTTTTACAAACATTTTTGTGAGACTCCGGTGATAAAATAATCCTATAATGAGTGCCACCCTTACAAAGGTCCTGGCAGTGTGTAACAAACTACTTGACTGATCATTTGCTTTGGCTATAAACTTCAAATGAAACTACTCCTAGAATAAACTGCATGCATGTGTAATGCTTATTGACATCTGGTTTGTAGCTGAGAGAAAAGGCAAATGAGACAGGGCAGATAGACTCTGTGCTTCTGAAAGAATTAAGAAAAGACAGAGCCTGGGCTTTGAAGATAAGCTTCATGTTCTCACAATTTCTTTTTGTTAAGTCCTACTTTATCAGGCGTCAACTCATGGCCAATGAAGACAGTCACCCACACAGTTTGCTTTTCATTAATGAGGGGAACAAACAATGGCTGCTGTTTGAAATAATTTGACCTAACAGCTTACCAACAGGAAAAAGAGCTTTTAGCATCATACCCAAATATTATGGCCCATTGCATTTCTTTCTTAGCTAATGAATGTACTTCTTGTCATTGACTTATAAGAAAGCTTGCTAACCAGCTTCCATACTATTTGGCATCTCACTATTAGAAAGATTATACTTGACAGATATTTTAGCTAAAGGCAAGGAAAAAGAAGAAAATCTTTCAAAAGAAGCTGTTATAATAAAATGTATTTAATTTATCATGAATGAAAGATTCATAGAAAAGTTTTCTATTCCTAAATTTTAGTTATAAATACAACTCTTTACTGAATTAAAAAAAAAAATTTTTTTCTACCCAACCACAAAAGAATGAATTATATAGCAGGTTCTCTTTCCCCTTCTTTCTTTCTTTTTTTTTTTTCTGTCCACATGATTTACTGCGATAATTTCCTAGAAATCTTTCTGTTCTTTTGATTTTCTCTAGTTGCATCTTACCTAAAGAATGGCATAAATACTAATATCAATAAATAAAATTATAATATAAGAACCTAAGTATTTATGCAGTCAAAATTTTCTCTATGTTCATAAAAGCAATGAAATATTATGGCAGTCAAATGTCCTAATTTCTTTTTTATTTTTAAGATTTATTTATTTATTTTATTGTTTTTGAAAGAGAGAGAGAGAGAGAGAGAGAGAGATACAGAGACAGAGAGAGAACTGAACT
>PVKE010047070.1:0-12046 GCA_004027555.1 Craseonycteris thonglongyai | reverse complement strand
TGTGGGGGGAGGTGGGAGTGGGCACTAGATATAAGGTGATGGAAGGGGAACTGATACTGAGTGATGGGCACATAATACGATGCATGAATGATGTGAGGTGGACTTGTACATCTGTAAACTGTCTAATTGTTACCAACCAATGTAACCTCATCAAATTTAACAATAAATTAAAAAAAAATAATAAATAAATAAAATAAATAAATAAAAAATACTTAAAAAAATAAAATAAAAATTATTTTTATTGAATGCAGTACTTCCATGGTGATATAGATCCTTTCTATGCCTTCTATAAGATCGAAGGTCCTGGTTCCTCTCCATCAATCTGTCTCTTTTTCTAATGTCTCAAGAAGTGACTGTCTCCTCTCCAGCTGGAAGCATCTGTCCACTTGAGGCTACTTCCATATTTCTGAATCATTTTATAATTGTGTTCTCCTCCTGCCACTTTTACGTTCTTCAGAGTTAGAGAATGGCTTTTATTGCCTTTAAAGGCTTCCTGGACTCTCTAGTACAGTGCTCCACTTAGAAGAGCAGCCCAGCAATTGTGGTTGTTCAGTGAGATGAGGATCTATCATGTTTTTAAACACTTCTGGAAAACAAAACTCCTCGGCTGGCAGTGGTAACGCGTGCCCAGGCCTCAAGATGGTAACTGTCAGCACATTGGCTCCTGGTTCTCATTTGCTTCCCCTCCTCACGGGCTCTTTCAAACATGCTCTGTGTGATGGCCCTTCCTGCATTCAGACGTCTGTTCTATGTCTTCCTTCAGCTGCTCCTCAAGACAAAATAAAGGCCTGCCCAGGGTCATTGCAGATTTAGGTTTTGAAAAAGTATGGGTGCTTCCCCTTTAATTATGCTCAAAAGAATTTACAGCCGAGGAAACGCAAGAAACTAAACAAAATGAAAACAAAGTCACAGCTCTAGTTCCCTTGTACTTTTCCTTGTAGAAAAGTTCTAATGTAACGTGTGTTCTCCAAATTGATTGTATTGAAGGTTGTGGTTTGTTTGCAAGGCTTCGCGCACTTGGGTGTTTTAAAAAGTTCCATTCATACATTTTTTTTTTCTGCTGAAGTTTAAGTTTTAGATTTTTCATTGAACAAATTTTTGATGAGAGGGTGGAGGTGTTGAATATATTAGGAAGGTGCTGGACTACTTCTAGCCAGACGTACTGATTTTTGTATTCCATTTCTGGTGTGGTTTTTCTGTAAGAATATAGAATTTATGCCTACAGAGCTGGGTTTTCTCATGGCAGTAGACAGATGTATGGATGCTTCTAATGGATATGTTTCTATATTTTTTCTCACCAGTCCCAGCCCTTAATCCCTGTTTTAAAGCGTTCTCTTTAGTGTCACATTGCAAAATTAATCTTTCCATTGGCTTCACTCCACTCTGTTTAATAACTGTTTGACTCCGCATAAAGCACCATGACATGAGTTTTAAGTAAAAACGGGATAAGGCTAAGTTGTGTGCATATTGTGTTCGGGATTAAGAAACTAAATTCGACAGGGAATCGAGTCGGATTTAACTGGTTCGTGATGCTAAACTGTGAGGTGTCCTGTCAATCATCTGCCCAGGAAATAGAAGCTATAAAAGGCAAGTGAGATGTATTTCAGATGCCTCATCACACAAACAAAAGGTGAGCTCCCTGAGGATGGGTAGTTTGCAGACTGTTTGCCTTCCTGTCTCGAGGAAACCCCGGGAGTGAAAGCCATCATACAAATAGGCTGCTCTGCCTGAGCATTGGAAAGGTTTCCTAGGAGACGGAATAAGGAAACCTCAGCCACAAATGGCCAGTCCCTCCTGTGAAATGCAGGGAAAACAATATTTTACATGAGAGCCGGAATGGATGTGGAGCATTTGGAGAATTTCCTACGTATTTAATAGCGAAAGCATGCCACGCTTACCAGAGAAATAGATTTTGGCCAAGAGGGTTACCAATAACATTAAACATTTGTCCTTTTCCTTGACGATCAGAAGATGTTGAACTGTTTTGAATTCAGTCAGAATAATGATATCAATCTAATCCTCTGAGAAGTTTTATTCGGTCTCTGAGCCATAATTTCAGGTTTTTCCAGCTATGGGTAGTGTCCTGTTTTTATTGTAATTGTTTCTTTGAAGGAGGTGAGATCATGAATAAACACAAACTAAAATGTTCTCTACACATAATTTATCCATCTGTCTGGTCTGAAGGATGGTACAGAGAGGACGTGGAACTGAATGGCTGGAGTGTGAGTCCGCATTTAGTCCAGAGTCGCAGCTCAATGGGCAGCATTTCACTGTGCAACCCCATTAACACTGATTGTCCAATTTAGTGCTTCATTAATGAGCCAGAGACCACTTATCCATTTCTAATGTACAGAATCAACCACATCTCAAGTTTTACTCTCCTGAAAATGTCTTCAGCTGACAGGCTGATAATAAGTATTTTGCATTCTTCTCACTTAGCCCTTCTGCCAAGTCAATTTTGCCTATTGTCCATCGGCATTCTCTTTACTTAAATGTATATAACATTTATAGCAATCATCATCATAAGAGCAAACATTTTTATGGTGTTTGTATTAAATTTAAAGTTTAGCATCATTTTTTGATGGCTTATGATGTTCCAGGTGCTGTTGCAAGCATTCCACATGTAGTCACTCACTTAATCCACATAACACTGTGAGGTTGCTACTCTTACTATGACTATTATATTGCTAGCATCAGTAGAAAAGGTTCAGTAACTTGCCCAGGGTTACAGATCTGGTAAATACAGAAGCTGGTATCTGAACAGGCAGTTCTAGTTTTAGTTTGGTTTCTACGAGCACAGTTCGATCATATGGACTAATATAAAGTCATCCTCAGTAGAAAGGACTTTACAAAGGAACTGATGGGCTGGCCCACAAGCAGTTGCACAACAGTCAATCTTTACACAAAAAAATTGCTTTTTGCTTTCTTGATAGAACCCTGAGTAGCTATACTCACAGTTATTTTATTAGCTCTAAGGCAGTACTCTGTGTGTTATGTCTTGGATTCAGAAAACTGACAGTTTGCGGGAAAGCACACACCAAATTTAGCATAAAATAATTGAAATTTTTGTCCCTGGAAATCATAGTCTCATCATTTGGGTCAATACACTTTGGGAGTCATTAATAAGTGATGCATATGTAAACTCACCAGCCATTGTAATCAATCAAGTAAATAGAATGAATAAAAACACATAAAAATATTGGTAAGATGTTTGAGAACTTGACTTTGATAAGAGAAAAAGGCATAGTCCTGCCTGAAACCTGAAGAAAAAGCAATTATATCTGGCATGTGCTTTTGCCCAATTCTGCCTGTCAAAATCACACTCATTCCTCAAAGTCCGTGTTTTCAGAGAAGGCTCCCTGATACCTCTAGTCCTCTGCAGGATTTTGTGCTTTTTCGACATTTCCTCTAAAACAGTGCCTTACATATGAGCTTTTTTGCATATTCCTCTCCCACACTCTTTTGTAAATTCTCTGAGGGCAGGGACTGTGTCTTCTCCACATTTGTGCATGTTTATGAGCGATCAACAAATATATGCTGATTGGTTGATGAGCAGCCTCTAGTGGTCCCAAAGGTTCTGTAGCTTTGCCTCGGGTTGTTAGTGTTTTGAAGAACCAATCTTTAAATTGAACACATTGTCTGAATTGTAATGAGTGGATAGATCTTAAAATTATCAGAGAAAATGAAGATGAAGCAGCATTCACATATGGACATTCTAATAAGGAGTGGCCTCACCTTGCATGGCAGGTTGAAGAAGCAAGTTCTCAGCAGATCCTCAGAATCATCCCTTACAAAATGTTGAATAGGAATGTTTCCTGGATAAGTAAAGATTCTCCTATCTTTGTAAACTGAAAGCAATTAAGCTAAAGTATGATCAGTGTCACATCATCTGCAAATTTGGAATTATATTATGAGAAATGAATGGAAGTGACTTAGTGACAAATGCAAACAGAAGTCACTTATATGCTACAATAAAAACTGGGAGAGAGGGTGAGACCCTTATCAAAAATAACCCTTGAAATTTTCAAATGTGAGGGAGACACTATTTACTAGAAATGACTAGAAAGGCAAACTCTGAAAGCTCAAATACAGTAAAAATTATTTATCCAGATTTACTATTTAACTCCTTCTGTTTTGATTTTTGGTTGAACAAAAAAGCATCCAGATTACCACGCAGTTTGGTTTTCCACAGTTTTGAAACTGTGGGCAGGTGTCTGGATTTAAGACTTAATTGTTTTTGGTCCACTTTGTATTTATATCCTGTTGATCAGTATGCTTTAGGTTAATATCCTGATTTATCAATAGGGCTCTTGTAGGAATGGATAATATGGGTCAGTTAACAAAATCTGCTCATTCTCTTGTGAAAAGATGTGTTATCAGAGACCTATGGACACACTCAATAACTTGGTGATTGCCTGAGGGAAGCGGAGAAGGGGGGAGGGAGAGGGGGAGGGGAGGGGAGGGGAGGTGGGAGAGGGCACCAGCATTATGGACACACTCAATGGTTTGGTGGTTACCTGGAGAGGAAGGAGGAGGGGGGAGGGAGAGTTGTGGGGGGAGGAGGGAGTGGGCACCAGATATATGGTGTTGGAGGGGGACCTGATTCTGGGAGCTGGGCACATAATGCGATGCATGGGTGATGTGATGTGGAGTTGTACATCGGGAAACTATCTAATTGTTACCAATCAATGTCACCCCATTACATTTAACAATAAAATATAATAATATTAAAAAAAAAAAAGATGTGTTAAGTTTTGTGAATTTGCAAAGCCAAGAACTAACCAGGGTCTTGTCAGAAAGGTTTTCACTAGCCTGTGAGTGATGCATGGGGGCCTGAAGTGACATAGCAGGCTGCACTGGGACATCCATTTTCTTACATCTCATTGTTTAACCTACTTATGTTGCTGTTAGGCTAACATAGACATGTGAGATTACAAACTGTGTATGAACTAGACAAGTTTGCCTAATACTTCCCACGACAGAGCCCGCAATGGATTGTGTTTCCACAATCCATTACTACTCCTTGAATAGGATTATACTTCTCCGCTCTGCTGACATCTATCTTGGGCGTGTGAATTTGCCTGAGCAGTGAAAACTTTAGCCAGTGCTTGGCTTCATTGTTGTCCTTTTGCCTCTGCCATAGAGTGGTACGGGTTAGATAGTTGGTACTCCCTCATGCAGGATCATAGAACACAACCACAGTGGAATTGCTGTGGTAAGCAGAGTGGTTTTGTGATGAAATATGGGAGTGGTCTGTTCCTGCATCTTGAAGAAATGAAAGCACTCCTTCTAGAAAATTAATTTGGCACTGACAATAATCTCGTGTGACTTTAGGAAATTCTTTATATCTTCTGTATGTGCTGTTAATTTTCAAAATGTATCACCTGCAGAAATAGCTCATAGAGAAGGAGGGGTCTTCAGGGCATTCACACTCAGGCTTTATGTTGGATGACAGCTTAACTTGCATTGAGTCTTTGGTTATTTGGAAATCACAGCCTGGCCAGCTCCCAGACCAGTTGGGAGAAAAGACATAGAAAGGGCAATTTCCTCTGGTGGACACATAGGAGTGTGTGTGATGACTAGTGTGAGGCTGCTAATCTTCCTTGAGAAGAGAGGGCTTTGCTGTAGCTGAGAGGGGAAGTGGAATACTGAAGAGCCGATGGGTCATCTTTGTGAACAACAGTAATGATAGTGCTCCCTCCTGGACAAACTCTGTGTATGGCATGAGATTGTGCAAAAACTGGAGGACATGCACTTCTGGAAGGGCGGAGGACCCCTGACCTGGTCTCTTTACTGCTGGAGCCGTGAGCACGGCTTAGGGGAGCGGCAAGCTCTGGCCGGTGGAGGCAGACACTTGTGGAATTCTTTTCCTGTATTGAGTGCACACACGGAAAGCTGGCAGTAGCTGAATGCCAGAGGCCAGAGCACAGTGGACCACATAGGCTGACGAGGACAGCCCTCCTCTACGCCAGTGAGGAAGGTGACATGAGACATGCCGTGCCTGGGTGCGTTCCACAGGTGGCACAAAAACAGCAGGACACACTGCAAAGTATCGCAGGAGGCTTCATGCCATGGCCTCCACGCCTGGTCCAGGCACTTAGACTCTGTAGAACTCTTGGGTTTTAGGATATTATACTTTATGGTAACAGAACCATGATCATGAAGTTATCTTGTGTTTTTGTCACATTTAACAAATGTAGATACAAGTTTATTCTGAATTAAGAGATTTGTTCATGGACAGATGATACCAGGAGCCCTTGGGAATTATGTTTAAGGGAAACACGCCCTCTTCTCACAAACCACACACATAAACCTTCTGGTTAAGAATAACTCCTATTGGATGCTTACACTTAATTTCTAGAATTCTTTGATGAGATAATTGATATGACTGAGACCCCACACAATGGTAAGCGGGTCTCTGGGAATCACGCAGAATGAACAGAAGATCTGGAATTTAGGTTACACAGCTTATATTGTCAAAATTAATGCCTAACCATTGATCTTGGCTAGGGTCCATCTTCAACCAGGAGATGGACCCCAAACCAGTTCTTGTGTGTGTATGTTGTATTTAATATTGTTTTCATACACACAAATAATCTCATTCTACACTAACCCTCTTGTCATAATCCTTTCACGGTGCACCATTTTCTTGGATATAGCTTAGGAAACAAAACATATGCACAAATACCCTCATGAATTTTGTCTATGCTTTTATGCATATTCAGACAGACCATAACGGTCACTTTCTTTTGGGCAGGATAGTTTCCGGATGTCACCACTATCTCCGGGGAGATTGCTTCTGAAGATCGTTTGGCATTAACTCAAGTGCAGCTAATTTGCTATACCCTTCATTTCTGCCTGTCCAAAATCTCTCTCATCAGGGAGAGATGTGTTTTTCTCCATCACAAGAAACCAAATTTTCTTCAAAGGACAGAACACATGCTCAACACATAATTATGTATCTTAGCCAAAATTTAATTCTTAAATATAATAATATAACATGTGCCTATCCTGAAATCTATATTTGCCGTTCTTTCTGATCACTTTTAATTATTTCTATTAGCAATCGTTCTTAATTTTAATAAATTCTTAAAGAAGTATCTCAGTAAAATTGGTTTCAGTTGGTAACAACTGGGTAGCAAGTGCCTCATAAATGACTTTTGCACAGATGGAACTGATGTAAACAATTCCTGACACTCTGGTGAAAGTTATGGGGAATCATTTGAAGGTGGAGTTGTGGGGAATCATTTGAATATACTAGAAGCAGGGTCATGGTATCTCTCAGTGAATGAGAAGTGAGTTCCAAAAGAATGGGGTATCTCTAAAAGCCATGCTTGCATTTTGATATTGCCTTAGACATGGTAAAAGGCACGTATTGATGCCCTTAAAATTTATATTGGTTATGTGATTTGCACAGAAAACACATTGGTTTTTGAGTTGAAACTCTTTGGGGAATAAATCTGATGCCAGGAAGGAGGTGTAATTTAGAAACAGAAATGTACATTTTCTCCCTAGGGTGGAAGGCGGGGAATGGAGAATATTTTTAAAGTACCTTTTGCATTCACATCCACAGGAGATAAGAAAAAATAAAACAACACTCCAATTTTTTTTTGTCTGGTTTATTAATCATATTAGCACCATTTAGGGAGAACACAAAACAGAAACAGAACAAATAGTTCCAACTAGCACAGTACAGCATTTAGGGTTTTTAGAATACAACATCAGACCCAAATATACTGTGAATAGAAAGACACAACCTTAAAAATTCTATAAAATTTAGCATTTTAAGGTGCTGAATTCACTTTAAAGAATATAAGCTTGCAGAAACATATGGGAGGACAATAAGATTTGAAAATTTTGTAAGGATATATGTAACAGAATATCATCAGATTACTAAGAAATTAGAGATAGTTACCTGAAAAAAAGATGTATGTTGCATTTATGCAGAGTTTGATAATCTGTTCTTCCAATTCCTGGCTCGGGATATCGGCTTTATGGGCTCAATACCAAATCTCTTTCTCAAATCCGGTTTTTCTTTCAAGGTTCAAGTTCATGTTCCAACTACTACTACATAGTTTCATGAGTATTTCTCTCATCTCAAAGCACAATTTGTTATCTTTTTGACACCCCAAATTGACATCCTCCCCTAATTTCCTGTTCCTGGAAATGAGCAACCTTGTGGTTGTCTTTGACTGATGACTTATCTTCAGCTCCATGTCACAAATCAGTCACTGAGTCCCTCTAGTGCTACCTGAAAGTATTCCTCCCACACTTTATCTTTCTGCTTCTACTACTACCCTCTCTGAGTTATGACTGAAGTTTCCAAACTGATTTTCCTGGTCTTTGCCCATTATCTCACTGCCCTCAATTCAATCTTACTTAAAACACTGATGTCATGAGAAATGACCTCTGTTCAAAAGTATGCAACGGTTTTACCTTATTATTGGGATGAAGCTGAATTGCTTCATTAGGATCTTTAAAAGCCTTAACAACATGGACACATTGTTTCTATCCAGAAAGCAAATAAGCACTAAGCATGAAGTTTACCTAAGTCTTCTCAAGACACTGTGTGGGAAACAAAAAAGCACTATAGAATGTGAATCTTCATGGAAGTAAATTTTAGTTCGGAAATTAGAGGCAACAGACACAAAGGATCATTATACAAAGAGGTATAAAAGCCAAATGAACGACCCCGATGATAGCTCTTCACGCACTGTGATTCGATGGAGAACTAGAGTACAGATCTCCTGCCCTGCGAATCTTTTTCTTCCCAAGGTAAATCCTCTATCTATGAACTCAGGGAGTCTGTAATTGTTAGGTAACAATTCCAGTTAATGTACAAGGAGAAATATAAGGTGCGATGAGGAAGTATATGAGAAAGGGGGATCTCTATAGAGTGAGGCGGGAATCACAGAAAAAGATTCACAAAGGAGGTACAATTTACATGGAAAATACAGGATAAGAGCATTTATTAGGAGATGGAAGAGCAACCCAGGAAGAGAGACCATATGTGCGGAGTTCCCCGGCTGAGGGGAGACTGACAGTCGTGGGGTGGAAATGAGGGGAAGCAGGAGAGAGATCGCGGTGCATCAGGTGGGAGATGGAGGAAGGGCCAGTTCCTCAAGGCTTGGTCATCCAAATTACGGAAGGGTTTTACTAGAAGAAAGATGAGACTCTTGTGCTCATTTAACGCTTACCAAGTGAATGAATAGATTGCTGTGTCATCTTGGATAAGCCAATACATTTCCCTTTTCTTCTCATCATTAACATGGAGGTAACCATAATGAATCCTGGAGTTCTTCCAGAAAGAAAAGGGGATAGTTAGTAAAAGTATTTGTAAACAAAAGAAGTTAAAAGAGGGAGAGGGAGAGAATAAGAATGTGTTAGGTACTGTTCCTAAAAGCTGGCCCATGGCCTCAAAGCATTTAAAATTCTTACCTAGAACCTTAACACCATACTACAGGAGTGTGTCAGGGGTGGAAAGAGGAATATAAAAGGTTGCGAATGATAGGCAAAAATACAGAGCTTCAATTGCACCATTTATGGAAACACAATGGGAAGATTCTTCTGTCACTACTTCAAAAGAGTTTAGATTTCTAAACTAGCTAATTTCAGTTACAAAGGAGAACCTTATATGATGTTAAAAGGAGAAATGATTGTTATTTATACATATTTTTGCAGGATGAATGCTTCTTAATGCACAGACTGGAATCTCTGTACAGAGTGGTTATGACTGGCTTGCCAAAGGACCCATTCAGAAAAATGTTATTTGTAGAACATTAACTTTACGTCTCGATTTTATATCAGACATGTGCAGGACTGTAAGGGAGAAGAATAAAAATATATTTATTTTCAGTCTCTGACCTGCAGTAAGATAGGTCTCCCTGTCTGGTTATAAAAGCTCTCCAGAGCAAGGCCCGTTTTATTGAAAGAAATTTCAAGATCAACAGCCAAGTGAGAAGGAAGTTCTAAGCCAATGTTTAGAGTAATTAAGGATATAATCCATGCTCTACAGGAACAAGAAAAACCCTAAGAGAATAACGTCACAGGTCACACTGATAGTTTGTACCTCTAAATCATGGGGATCATTTTGTAATGTATGTAAGTACTAGATCACTACAATGTCCGCCTGAAACTAATAGGACACTGTAAGCCAATTATATGTCAATAAGAAACAAAAAGCCAATCTTGATATTTTGACTTGTCCTGAAAAGGCTATAATAGATTTGACTGGAATAATCCTAGATGTATTTATCGGGCACCCATTAACAACTGGCACTGTTCCAAACCAACCTCCCAGGCGTGGGAAGACTGGTGGTTTTCAGCAGAGAGAGAAATTGATTTCCCACCCAGGATCGCCTTTGTGGGGTGCAAGCTATTCGTTTTATTTATAGCTTGAACTCAGCTCCCCGCTGCAATAATTCACATTCCTTTGCTCCAGACTTCCTTCTCGTTCAGGTATTGACGGGAAAAGGAAGCCAGATTAGACTTGGCCCTGCAGTTACTTGCAGGGGGTTTGGATTTATGCTAACAAATGGGGCTGAGGCTTTCAAGGATTTGTGTTTTCATTGCTAAATCCTCAGGACACTAATTTCCAAGACTCCTGGTTGGACTTCTCAGTAAAAGTAGACGTTTACATGCTCCATGCTGAAGGCTATTTATTAAGCTCAAAAGAAACAAACTAAAGCTAAACTTAATGGAAAAGTTTGGATTCTTAATATAAAATTCTGTATCTGAATAAACAGAAAGTGAAGAAGGAATGTTTAGGAAATTCAGGAAGCTTATTGCTGGAGGTGAGACCATGATCTCATGGTGGGAGTCAGAAGATAACACCTTAACCTTGATTAAATTGCGAACTGCGCACATGTTCTAGTGACAAGCAACTGGCTGACATAGTCCGAGGAGCTAGATTTCAGGAAGCACAATCCCAAAGAGTTTTGATATTTTTCTAATGTGAGAAACTTATTTGAGCTTTTACCTTAATCATTCTTGAAGCTTTTATGATCTCTTTATTGACAGCAGGAAGTCAGCGACCTTTGTACCAATCATTCTCAATGGAGGCAGGCACATTGCTGAACTACAATAAGGTTCATGGACAAATCCACTCAGAAATAAATCAGAATTCAAGAGAAACTATAGAACCAGATATGATACAATTGGCATGTCACATGAATCACATGAACCATAGAGTCTTTCAGAAACGTAAGTAGAAATATCGTTGAAGCGAAAAACCAGTGTTTCTTTTTTAAGACATCGAGTTAATTCTGGATTTTGGGAATGAGTTTGGTGTTATATCAACAATGCCAAAATTTTAATAGTCTGGCCACTAAATGCTATGGAAATCGCATTGAGAACCGTATTCACCTCCTTTATGTGTTTTATATAATAGTAATCTATACCTTTAAATTCATTTGCATGATCATAAAATATATGAGAATTTTACGACCTCCTTATTGTGGGTCAGCTATTAACACATATAACTTATTCTCATTTATCTCATTGATTCTTCTGGGGAAGGCTGTAACCATCATGTTTTCTTCTAATTTCATCCTTTCTAGATTTACACTCGATTAGAATATTGGCCTCACCAAAAGTAGCTTATTCTTTTTGTAAATCTATATCATTCTTGAATGTTAAATTAACTACCTCATCCATTTCATAGGCTGGTAGGTTATTTAATATCCTCATTGCCTTTGGATCGATTGACAAATTTCAACAATCTGATGAAGGCGACAGAAGGCCCTTTCTATCTGAACATTGAACCAAGAGTCCTATATGTTTGTCCAAAGATTTCTTTAAGAACTCCTTGAAAAACCAGCAAGACCACAAAAAACCAGGGTGACAGTTGGCCCAACAAGCAATTTTTTGAGTGTCTACTGCATTTACTGCTAACAGAAAAGCTTGAGTAAAGAGCATCTTAAACATGTATGTTTAAGGACTTAATTTTGAATATCTGTGTTAAAAGTAGCGAGTTAAGAGAAGGTAAAGAGACTTCTCCTCTGGCCCTGAGATTTTTACATTAGATGGGAAATGAAGCAAATACCCT
>PVKE010047069.1:0-12046 GCA_004027555.1 Craseonycteris thonglongyai | reverse complement strand
TGAAAATCTGACTACATCATAAAAGTCTACACACTACATAGTGTAGATATCTTTAATATCTTATATGTCCATCTCTAATGCCTATCTTACCTAAAACATTCCAATAATTAAAAAATATTTGCTAGTTTCTATGCCAATGAAATATCCCAGTTCTTTCCCCTCCTCCTTTCCCTGCTATATTCCTTTCTGACTCACAGAATTTTAAATGTCTCACTTCTTGAGTATTCATAGATCTTTCTCTATTGTCCTTCTCTCACCAACCCACTTCACCCTTCCTGCCTCTCTCCTACCACACATATTTTAGAATATAAAATATATTTGGAAATGATACAGATCCTCTTCAGAGAAGAGCATAGTGTGTTATTTAAAATATGAGGGCTGTCCAGAACGTATCTAGCCATGTAACCATTTTTATTATATTGACAATGGCTGGATCTTTTTTCTGTACAGACTTCATATATTCTGTGTACCATGTTTGATGCAGTGAACTTTAATAACTATTGATTTTTAAATACAGAATCATCTGTCAACTTTACAAAAAACTATTTGATGCTTTCCTTTTTTTTAGATAAAACAAATGTCATTGTAAATTAATAACTTTAAAAACTCTATCCAGAAATTAACAGAAATCTAGAAGCTTGCATGCTTAGACACAAACCACACAGAGCACATATTTTCAAAATAGGCAGTTTTCAACATCAATAATTTAAACACTTCATATGCAGTGTGACAAAGAGTGTATTGCTAAACTATAACTCAAATAGTAATCTAGATTGGGTGATTTCCTGGTGTTCTAATCAATCAGGAATCCTATTATCCAAAGGTGGTGCTCTAAGATATATATTCTATGTATCATTTTTTAAAACCATCCTGATCATTATTTTAAAAATATTTTTATATTTTTTAATTGAATTAACATTGGTTAATAGCATTATAGAAGTTTCAGGTGTGCATTCTGATTCAATTTCCAACTACACTATAATGTGATCACCACTGAAAGTCTAGTTTTCATCCATCACTATATATTTGACCCTGTTTACCCATGTTGCCCTCCCTCATCTCCCTTCTGGTAACACTCTGATGGCCACCAATCTGTTGTCTGTATCTATGAATTTGTTTTTGTTTTGTTTGTTTCTTTTTTGTTTTATATCCTACACGAGTAAATACATGATCTTTGTCCTCCATATAACTTACTTCACTTAGCACAATACTCTAGAGATCCATCCATCTTCTTGATAACGGCACTATTTCATCTCTTTTATGGCTGTGTAGTATTTCATTGTGTATATTTATCACATTTTCTTTATCCGGTCAATGGACACTTAGGTTGCTTCCATATCTTGGCTATTAAAAATAATGCTGCAGTGAACATAGGAGTGTATATATCTTTTCAAATTAGTGTTTTCATTTTCTTCTGCTACATACCCAGAAGAGGAATTGCTAGATCATGTGGTAATTCTATTCTTAATTTTTTTGAGGAATCTCCATACTGTTTTCTGTTTACAGTGGCTACACAAATTTACAATCCCACTAACAGTGTATGAGGGTCATTTTTCTCCACATCCTCTCCACACTTGTTATTTCTTGTCTTTTTTATAATAGCCATTTTAATATGTATGAGGTAATACCTGTTCTCTGTATCTTGATCAACAACCGTGGCTTTGTGAATTTGCACATGCAACATCAGAAATAGTCTTCTATAAGTGGAAACAGTGGTCTGTTACCTATCACAATGGAGGTGAAAAATTACTCCCCTGTGGAAACTTAAAAAACATAAATTTGCAAAATTCCTTTACAGGCATTCTCCACCCTTAAATAAATCAGGTAAGAGAACCTAGGGAGGCCTGTACCCTTTATCGGAAGGGATGAAATTGAAATAGTGCTGTACCTAGCTGTGAACTCTGGAGAATTCTATTTCCTGATAGGTTACACAGAGACTGTTTCCCAATTTTAATAAATAGGTGATCTGTAAGGATGGCAGAATCTCACCTCTGGAGTTTAGGCACTTCATCAATCTTGAATTAGGATGACCAAATGCCTTATATTAAATGGGACAGGAAATAACAGTGCTGTCTCATTTCTAACAGTATATACATGGTCAGCCTAGTCTCACTGGGCTAAATTCAAGGTGTCAATAGGCTGATCATACATACTGTTTGAAACGAGACAGTACTGCTGTGTTCTGTCTCATTTACAATGGGTGTCTGGTCGGCCTATCGAATGAACCCTCCCTGAACTGTAGAGTCAGAGCACCCATAAAAGGACTGAGAACTGGGACTCTTGTGAGCCTACAAAACAGGCTAGATGAAGTATTCCACTAACACTTAGGTCTTTTTCCTTGGCTTTAGCAATTAATTCAGAGAGCATGACAATATAGCTGGGTATAATATAGTGCAGTAAATAATACTATTAATAGCTTGTACTTTAAAAGTACTCACAATATGCCGGGCCTATTCTATGCCAGGGGTCAGCAAACGTTTTTCTTAATAAGGTCAATTTTAGGCTTCATGGATCAAGAAGCAAAATTGATTACATTATATAGGTACTTATATATTCATTTTCAAATGTAATCATTTTTTTTTTTTAATGTAGAAAACATTCTTAGTTCATGGGTCATAAAAAACAGGCAGCTGGTTGCATTAGATCCCCTGACCATGGTTTGCCAATCCCTGTCCTAAACATCTTACATATATTAGCTCATTAAATCCTTTCAATTACCTATAAAGTAGGTACTGTTGTAGCTCAATTTTAGGGTTAAGGAAATCAAATCAAAGAAAGGTTAAAATACATTCTGAGGTCAGACAGCTCTATTATATTCATGTAGTGTAAATAATAGAATCTGGTATAACAGAGATTATCTTCTCTGTGTGCATATCTTTCTTTTTTGAAAGCCTATATACCACATTTCTACCAACAGAAAAAGACTTGATGATTGGAATGTCCTTCTTATTAAATAATCTCTTTCTCTGACATCAAAATGCTGGATCACTGGGAAGCATGCTGGGGCTACCATAAGTAATGAAAGCCTGGAGGAAAGAATTGAGACTTTTCTCTATCTCTTACCAACCTTTTGTAAGCTTTTGGCCTTTCACTTCCTTATTTTCTTAAGTATACAAAGTCAAGGTCACACATTTGGTGACAATCAAGCCATAGAGAGCAAAAAGTAAAGAGGAATTTATTCCCTTTAGCTGGCAGGAGGGAACTCTTGTTCTTTCTGCAAAATAATGAAGCTTTTATCAAGGGCCTCCCAGTGCAAATAATAACATTGATATTTCCAGATGGCACATCACATTCATTCATCTTTATATAACCCAATGATTAGTGCAAAACAACAGTTGAACTTAAATCATCTATCAGTTTGTCTTTAGATCTCGCTGATCACCTCAGCCCAATATTTGGGATAACCAATGCCATGCACTTACATGTGGGAGAAAAGACAAGCTTTACTATCTTTACAAGGAAATGGCAGATAGAAAACACAAAGACCGCTCTGGCTTACAAGCCTCTGGCACCAGTGAAAGGCCCTTACTGGCCAACATCCTGGAAAGGGTAGATGCTTTTTCTGGCTAATGGTGTGATGATTCTCTGATATGGGTGTCATTTTTCCTGGCTCTTTAATCAGTAAAAAAAAAAATCAAGTGGAAATAGCTTTGTTATGTGTAGTCACAAATCGGATGGTCATTGGTTGAGTAATCATCACTCTGAGAACAGTTAAACATTAAGGACTTAGAACTTCCCAGTAATCTGAACATCCCTTATTTGGCAAAGCCAGCAATGAGGGTGCTGGTCAAATTATAGACAGTATTCTGGATATAACAGGGAATTACCACATGTTTCATAAGAGGATTTTAAATTGTAAATCATTTCAGTTAATATTGACTTGAATCCCTCCTCTGAGCAAAAAGCATGAGGTATCATAGTGTAGTGCAAAACTTAATGACATATTCCAAGTCCAAAAACATAATTACTAATATGAAAACTATACTAAAATCATATACACGTTTAGAGCTCAGCTGATACACAGGATTAGCAAAATGTGTGGCTACATGATGAATATGTATGACTGTTAGAACAAAGGAATCATATAATCTCTTTTTTTAGGTCAGCAACAGCTGAGTCTTGTTCAACCTACCACAAATTAATAGATTTCCAACTTACCGTATTTTCCGGTGTATAAGACGACTGGGCGTATAAGACGACCCCCTAATTTTACAGTTAAAAACATAGGTTTAGGCCTATATTCACTGTATAAGACTATAGCCTCGAAAGTGAGGGGTAGTCTTATACAGCGAATATAGGCCTAAACCTATGTTTTTACTGTAAAATTAGGGGGTCATCTTATACACCCGGTCGTCTTATACACCCGAAAATACGGTAACATATGGAACGTTTACTAAAATTATTTTGTTACAGCAAGCTTTCTTTACTGGGATATTTTGATCATATATATACACACATATATATACATATATATATATATACACACACATAAACATACATATACATACCTATATATGATAGATAGAGATCAAGGTAGAGATTGAGATCAAGATTGAGATGGAGATCGAGATAGAGATCACTTTAGCACCTAAAACAAGACCTGGAACCTCCAGGCCTCCTGTAAAAGAAGCCATGTTTGCTTTCAGAGTTAGTTTTGTGTTTTCCCTGATGCTCAGTGGCAGCTTGCACTGTGACAGTGGATAAGTCACAGCTGGTGAGAAGGCCTGTGACTTCCTTGCTGAATACACCTAGGAGCCACAGAGAATCCACATGGCATCTGGACAACAAGGCTCTCTCTCAGGTACACAGCTGACTAGAACTTAGCTGTGGGAAACTACAATCTCTGTGGTTGCTACCTGTGAAATTTGTACTGAGAATGGCAAAATGGGAACCTAAAATCCCACAATTACATATTCAGTTACATTAACTCAAATAAATTATTATCCTACCGGTAATATGATATTCATCAAATATGAAGTAACTGATAATGCTTCATACATTTTGGGAGATAAGAACTTAAGTTAGACTTTTTAAAGCACCAATGCAAAATAAAAGTTATTTTAGCACCCTTTAACAATAAATATTTATAAGATACCTATTCTGTCCCAGATGCTGAGTCTCCTTCCCATATGTCATCTCTTTTCCTTTTCACAATTCATAAATAACAGGGCAAGGGTTAGAGCCCTGCCTTCGAAGCACACACAGGGTATCAACATGCCATATTTACTTTGTGACCCTGGAACTCTTTCTCAGGGCTGTTTAGTAGACATTATGTAATATGTTTTGTAAGAGGAACCAATTTGGTAAAACTGAGAATGAGAACAGTTTGCTTTTAATTTCTTTTGGAGAGATAGTGTGCAATTAAAGTCTCCTACATTAAGCATGATGACTTTTCACTTAGGCAGTGAGTATAAGCAACCTCGATTGGGGCTGTCCAAAGTGACTTTTTTTTAAGAAGGAGAAACCAGCCAAAGTTCATGATAACACCCTCCAAACAGTTCTAAATTGATCCACCCTGTTTCACTTCCTTATGGAGAACCTGCGTCAAATTGAACATAAATATTTACCTAGATGTATTTGAAGAGAAAGCCGAGAAGTCTTCCGTGTGTGGATTCCCAGCCTGCTCCAAAGAGCCATGTGATCACAGTTCAGAAGTAATGACACAGTAGTAATGACTACTAATTGAAATGTCAATGACATGTTCTGATTTAGTATTAAGTTACAGTTCATCTAAATATATAAAGTATGTAGAAAACATCTAGAAGCAGGCCAGCAAGAATTTCACTGACCTGTTTCACTTCACTATTATAATATTGGAATGCCCTTGAAGTTCAACTTTCATGGGTGAACTCTGCAAATACATGTTTGCCTTTTCTCCTACATCCAGCATGAGGAGCAGTAACAGAAACTATGTTTATACTACATAACGTAGTTTCATAAGTATGTCATGGTGAGGGAGAAGCCAGGTCGAAGCCTCAAAGAGCCTAAAAGTGGATGAACTGCTACTCAACAGAGCTGGGGGAGACCTGGCACTGCCACAGCCTCCGGAGGACCCAAGACCCCTGACCAGCTCTGTTTGTTAGGATAGATACACTTGCAGTGTTACGTGCCTTGCAAGTTGACATAAACCCCTGTTCCTTCTTCTAGTACTACAACGCCAGCTATGTAATTTGCAGGGCCTAATGAGAGATGAAAACGCAGAGTATCTTGTTCAAAAAGCAAGAAAACAGCGTTTACCTTGTTTCTGCAGCCTCTCAACCTCTCATAGTATTTATCTTTAATATAGCACTCCCTTGGCACAGGGGTACTCCCTGGACAAGTGCAGACCTTGATCGTCATGGGGCTCCCCAGTCGCCCACACTCAACACATGGGGTTTGTTCTTGCCTCCAAGTATCCTCACACCTGTACACCACCCCATGGGAAGGGAGTGGGGAGTCAGAGGGGCCAGCAGTCCCTGGGTGGAGGCAGGGGAGTAGGCAGTTAAGAGACAAGTGACTTAGCAAGAAGAGGGACAGTGAATGAAGCAGGCTCCAAGTCCCCATCACACACTTTGTGGTCCCATTAGAATGCACTTAAAAAACACATGTTCAAAGATAAAAGTATTAAAAATTTCACGACGGTGACCACAGAACATTCAACCCCAAGCATGGAGCCCCTCTGAGCCCAGAGCCTCCACACTGGGGATGCCCGTGAAGCCAGTCCTGAGTACTGGATAAACCCGGTTTTCTCACAGCATCTACTTGCCGAAGGCGAACTCTTCAGTTTACAAATGAGTTGGTCGTGTGGCAGTGGTTTACATAAATAATGAACAAAGAAACATTGCCCAAGAAGAGAATCCTAAAACAGAAATACCAGCCAAGGGGTCCCTGTGCTGCCAAGAGGAAGCTCTCCTAGCATTGAGTTTAGGCAGCTGAGGTAAAAATGAGTCAGGGAACCCAGCCTCAAGAATATCAAACTAATCATTAGGGTGAATGTCTAAGTAGAAAAAACTCTCTGAAGTCTTTTTGTTGACAGCTAGAGGGAAGATAATTAATGAGAGTTCAATTGGATAATCAACACAGAAGCCACCAAATCATGAAAATCCAGACAAACAAAGTTTCATCAACTGGGCTAAAAAAAACAGCTGGTCAGAAAAGCAGCTCCGGGAACCTGGAAAATGAGATCTAAAAGAGAACAATAAGAAAGTTACCTTGACAGTTAGCCTTGAACTCTGAGCTCGAAATAGAACATATTCCAGATAAACTTAAAAAGAACAATTGTGGGTCTTGTGTTTCCCAAAAGAGAGTTCACATGTCATCCTCCATGGGTTAGAAATCTCAACAATAACTCAGAACTATTTTGACACTGAAACTGTATAACTGGGGCATTAAGGCGTTTTGCATTGGCTATTACGCTTAATGGTCAAAACCATCCTTCATTAAACCTCATTTTGCAGGTGGGAAACTGGGGTTTTGAGAGAGCACCTTACCCAGAGTCACCCAGGTGGTCCACAGTGACAGAGCTCATGTGTGACCACAACAGCCTGCCTCCATGCCTGCTGGCTTAGCCCCTGTACTGCCTCAGACTCACAGCACTGGCTGCCTTGCAGTTCCCTCAAGGACACAAGACGCATCTGCTACAGCCCTGTGTCCTAATTTTTTATTTGGAAGTTGTAATCACTAGAGTAAAAGAGCCCAGGCAATGCAGCTAATGAAAAGCAGCTAAAGGATGCAACAGAAATCTTACAACTCCTCCTCCTTTCCTTCTTCCTTCTGATATTAATCGTTCCTCCTAGCTTCCCTATGCCCCCGCATCCTATTTATAAAATCAAAATAATAAAAAAGTCTTCATCATAGTGCTGCTGTAAGGACTAAAATTAGCAATATATGTACATCCCTCAATAAGATTTCCCATTATCAAAATATTGTTCACGTGCCTATTATTATTGCTAGTGTCAATTTTGGCATGATAAAGAATGAGGGGTGTGTATGGACAGACACCACTGATATTTTTCCTGAGTAAGATTGAAAGTGTGAAAAAGCAGAGCAGTGTGATAAGGTGGGACAGAGAGAATTACAAATTTAGGACCTAATGATAAGTTAAATTTGTGTTATCAATAACAAGAATCACACCTGATATGCTTTGTTTTCCAGTGTGTGTGTTTTCCTAATTCTATGAAAATTCTTTCAGAAGCCCCTCATATCCCACATAGGGCCAACTTCTTAGTCAAACAGGGAGGAATCAAAGGGAAGAACTAAATCTCAATGTACTGAAATCTGAATGCTGCCAATTTATCTGCTCAAATTTATTTCTGAAAAATGTCACACTAATCCTGATCACTTAACTGATTTATTTTATATTTCACTATTTTACTAGCTAAAAATGGCGTAGGGGTTGGGGCCTGTTCTTCAAATATTTTACTTGTCATTTTATGATTTAAAATTCTCTTTTCTAATTCCTCATAGTGATACACAACAGAAGATGTATAATAAAAGCTTAATTAATTTACTTGATAGCCTAAATGACACTTTCTAACATTCTCTTAGTTAGGGAGGTCAGTGCCGGGTCCCCTGAAGTGTGACCTCTGTGAGTTGAGAATTTTACATCTCTAAGAGGGAACGCGTGCTGTAGGAGGCCTAGCAAGAATCCCCCTGCACCTGCTACACCTGCTGCCCAAGCACTTCTGGTAACTTATGCCAAAGGACTAGCAGGCCAAGGGGAGGAATCACCAGCATGACAGTGGGAATCTGCCCTGATCATTAATCAGGAGGAGGAAGAACTGCGGTTACCAAAAACAGGCAGAGAGGATTGTTTGGCACACTGGTGAGCTAGCTGAGTTTCTCCTAGTATTCCCTTGACCAATTGTGCTATTTGTTAACATAACTTATCCGTTATAAATGCAGCAACCACAGCCTGAAAAGGGGCATGAACTCGTCAGGGAAGAGGGATCGCCTACCAAGTAAGCCCCATAGACAGAAGAAGTACTAACCATGGGTGAAGGAAGTTTTGAATGGCTAGCAAAGGAGAGAGAGAATGAGGATCATTTGTGGCCTTGATGCTAATTGCAATAGTAGGAGCCACTGATTGTCCTGTAAGTTTCCCTTAGAGGCCCCAGAATTCGTACAAAGTAGATCCAATCGGCACTAGGACAGCACCGCGGCAGTGCCACCATCAAATCATCCCAACATTGCAAGGTTTATTCCCCTTGAGCTGGTGGGAAATTTGTTGACTGTCAGCCCTCTTTGGGAACTGCCTCAGCTGAAGAGGGTTTCTGTGCCAAGGTCATGTGCCCCTCTGTGCAGACCACATGTGAAGACTAGTCAGTGTAAGGCAGGACAACTCTGAAGGGCTAGTCCAGCTTCAAAGCCCCACAGTGTAGGCAGAGGACTTGCTGTGACTGCACCTCAACCTGACTTCTCCTTCTGCCCAATTTTTCTTTCTCTTTAATGCCCTACTTAATAGACTTTCTGGACACTGAGCTCCATCTCAGAATTTCCTTCCTGGAGAACCCAATTCAGGGCACTCAAGATTACTTAGGCTAACAGTATACACTTTATCTGGTTATTCATAGTCCATCTTCAAGCCCTATGTTATCTGGTGAGTCAGATGAATGTCAAGGACAATGGTGGTTCAATCTGCTTTGGCACTGCTACACAAATAAGTGTTGTCTGCTAGCAAAGATGGCCTACTAGCAACAGGCTGAGAAGTTTGATTTCTACCGGCCAAAATAAGGAAATGTAAGAGGAGCTCCACACATTAGGAACTGTGATAATAGGAAGTCTCCCAGGATACCTTCAAAAAACTCATGTATGTACCCCTTAAGAGGGCCAACATTTTCCTGCTTCCCACAGAGAAGACATCACCCACTAGCCTAGATTGACCAAAGTTGATACACATGTACATGCAACAGAGGATTATAGTCAGTGGTATATTGGCAAAAATTTAACAATCAGCAATCAATCCAGAGGGGATAAGAAGCACTGATTTATGTTTGTTTGTTTTTGTTATATAAAGATTCTCACCATGGTTAATTTTAAGGCGTCAATGTGACATCACTGAGTGTGGAGTTGGACATAAATGTGCAGTAGTAGCATACTATTAAATGGAACTTCCACTATACAAGTATAATACATGTAAATAGCCTAACAAGGATTGATAATAGTGAAATAGAATAAAATAGGATGTGACAAGTTTTGAGTATTTAGTACCTCTTTTTGATACAATTTAATTAATTATAATTTTATATATTAATAATTTAATTTTTTATAATGCCTTATTTAGTAATTGGCTCATAAAATTTCTGAAAACTTAGCAATCATCTCTAACAACTTAGTACAGGCAAACTGCAGCACATCACCTGAGGCAGGAGTAGTTAAGAAAAAAAAACTGTCCCTATTCTTTCACTCCTCTCACCAGTTCCCAACACATAAAACTAGAAGCTGAAGAAAGAGAAGAGATAGAAAAAAATCATGCCCCACCCCACTGTTCAGAGAGAGATGGAGTGGGAACTGTTCCAGTGATCTGCTGCTGAATAATAAACCACCTCCGAATATAGTTGATTTTCTCTCATTTCTAAGAGTCAACTGGGTTCATCTAGGTGGTTCTTCTGTTCCATGAGCAGTTAGCTGGAGCTGCAGTCCTTTGGTGCCTTAACTAGTCTTTTGTGCCTGAGATGGTCCATTTACATGCCTGGCCCTTAATAGAGACAGCTACAAGATTGGGCTTATTATCAGAGGAAAACAGGATTCAGGCTTGTGCTATCTGCGCTGCTCAGCCAATAGACTGACACAGGAGTTGGGTCGTAGAATAAGCACTTATTACAAGGGCCCCCATTACCCAAGATGGCAGAGGTTGGGTGGTTGAAAGGAGAGGGGCCTTTACTTCAGAGCTATGTACAACATGCAAAGAAAAGTAAGCCTGCTGCCACCCCCAGACCTGTTCTACATTGCACCTGGAGCCCTTCTCCCTTTTAACAATACCGTTCTTTGGAGAAGGCTGGAGACTGCAGAATGATCTTCCATGCAGATCTCTGAGGCAGCAGAAAGCAAAGTCTAAAAATGCTCAAGCAGAAAGGAGAGGGCTGTCTCTGCCCTTCCTCTGCTCACCATCCTCTGGGAAGCAACAGCAGCTGATGTTTAATCCTTCAGGTGGATCTTGGATTTCCACTTAAACAGAGGGGCGGTCTCTGGTCTTCCACCCCAGCAATCCTAGTTCGAGCCTCCTCACTGCCGGCTGTCTGCTTAGTATCTTCTTTGGCTATGCTCACAGGGTCAGGATTAGTCCACTGCTGATCTTGATGGGTCTAGCTGCCTGACTCGTGCAGACTGCAAACACCTCTAAATTCCAAACACTCTTGATCAAAAGCTCCCATCCAAAAAACCCTCCTTCTGTATTTATATCCTCGCCAGTAATTCACAGGAGGGTCTTTTTTCCCCTGTCAATCATTGCCCATTACCACTAATTACTCACATCTGCCAGCCTGCTATGTTTGTTTCTTGTGAGTTTTAGTCCATTAGCACTAATTATATCTACACCCCCGCACCCCACCCAACCCCCACCCCTGCCAGCTTTTCTTCTAACTAGGGAAGATCTGGGCGGTGTCTGCCACTTATTTACAGCTATTCTAGGCAGCCTCCTCCTTTAGCAGCCCCTCCTTTCTTCACCTTGCTACAGGCTCAGGGAGGACTATGCAAGGGCTAAGCTCCCTTTCTTGCCATGTGAGCTCAAACAGTCGCCCTCTCCATATGGTCTCGCTACATGATATGCTGACATGTCAGATTTTTTACATGAAGGCTCAGGGCTTCCAAAAGTGCAAAAGAAGAAGTTGCCAGGCCTTCTTAATGACTTAGGCTCAGAGCTGGCCCAGCATCCTTTCCACTGGTTAATATGAGTCGTAGGCCCAGCCCAGATTCAATAGGGGAGGGGACAACAGAGGTCACAGTTCATGAAGAGCCATCTTTGGAGACTAGCTACCATAGAATGGAAATATCTTACAGAAGCTGAGAGAATTCTCCAGCTCAAAACCGGCACTCCAAGAAATACTGAAGGAGGCTATCCGACCTGAAT
>PVKE010047068.1:0-12046 GCA_004027555.1 Craseonycteris thonglongyai | reverse complement strand
CCCCAGTTCAGTTCTCTCTCTGTCTCTATCTCTCTCTCTTTCTCTCTCTCTTTCTCTGTCAAAAATAAATAAATATTTTTAAAAAAGAAAATTTATAAAAAAGTATATATATATATTCTGGGGAATAACAGCAAAATAACAAAAATAAATTTTAGTGATACTGATTTTATAGCAATTTTAAGAAAAATTTCCATATGAAGGAATTTAGATGGAAATTGCTATCTTGTTTAACAGGATTGAATTTATCATTGACATACTCTTGCATTTGTCAATGCATTTGTGCCTTTGGCAAAAATATGCTGTTTTTATGCCAGAAGGAATTTTTCTTATCATTGTGATAGATCATTAGACAGTATCTGTGTGTGGAAAAGTTGGACTTAGGCAGACTGAAATAACCACTAATATATTTTGCTCATTTAAAAATTTTGGATAGAATTATGGTAAAATTATGAAATAGATGTTTATTTAATCCACAATACACAAATTATCATTATTGAGTCCATTGACAGTGTCTAAATTGATCAAATATTTTAGGAGACTGTACAAAGGCTGTCTGGAAAAAATCCAGCCATAATGCCCTTTTTCATATTGCATGGCTGGATACTTTCCGGACAGCCTTTGTGTATTTGATGCGCCATAGAAACCATACAGCTAAGGCAATTTAATCACTTCTTTTCTCCTTGATTAGGCTATTGACCCTCTTGCTTCCTCTCATGGCCATTCTAGACCCCTATAAACTGCTCACTGAGTATTCTCTTTTACAACTTGGCACTATTTATTTCTTGGAAATTCGTATTCTGTCTTATTTCGTTCTTCTGAAAGGAACCTCTCACAATTCACTAATGAATGCTTATGTATCACAGGAAAGCTCCGTTGTTCAGTTTTTATATTTCTCTACATTTCTGGATTATTGGCAATTCATGACTCTTTTGGAAAGACATACATCTTTAGACAAAATAAGTTGGATTTCTACTTCCTGTGATACTTTAAAAATGAAGATAAACAAAGTAAAATAAAAATCACCTCAATTCTAAAATAGGAAAACAATTGTCTGTATATTGGAATGTTTGGTTAATCCAAGTTGCAAATGGGAAGGAAAGTGGTTATAGTTTCTTCATCCTACTGCCTGAAACAAGTTTGTCTTTCATGCAAACCCCAAATCTAGGAATAGTATAATAGAACTTATCTGCATTATTATCAGATGGTAATGAAATGTCTGTTTATAGTACTGGCTAAGAAACTCAGTCCATCAGTAATCACACTTTCAGCCTCTCCTCTGGATCAAAGCTTGTCATAGCTGGAGTTTGGCCGTGAGCACGGAAGCTTGCAGTGGGAAAGGTGGTGTCTGCTTCCCTCTCCCACTTAACTCTCACACTGTGTCTCCCACTCACCAGGCTGCCTCTCACTTTTTCAGAATTTGGGGAAGATGGCTGGAAGAGAGGCAAGAGAAAGGAAAGGTTCTAGGCACTCATGTGGATGTTCAGGCCATGGGTCCTCTTCCAGTTAGCCAGTAGCCTCTCCACACTCGATTTCTTCCACAGTCGCTTTCACACTGGGTTCTGCTCTCGGTATCATCTCTCCCATCCCACTGGTCCACCAGGGTGGGGCATTTTTCTTATTTTAATGGTGATGTTCAGCTCCTCTCTGCAGGACCCACTCATGACTCATCCCAATTATTCCTACTAGTTCCCACAAATTCTGTAAATGCAGGCGATGCAGGGAAGCACCATCTATATCTCCTTGCCCTGTGGGAACTTGATGCTTTTACGTTTCCTGTCAGGAAGGCACCAATCTGATCCTAAATCCAGCTGACACACGTTATGGTTGTTCTCTGAACCTCCTTGATTTGGCTCTATGGGGGCAGGCACCCTGCCCCTCTTTCCTAAGGGAGAGAAGAACTGTGCCAAGGGCGCGATAGCAGGGCTTCCCAAGATCTCCTTGTCAGTGTGTCGTTCTCTCGTTATGCACCATCCAGTGGGGAAGGTCCTAACAAGTGCAGGACCAGATTTCTCTGTCCCCACACCCTTTTATTGGTCTTTCTAATCATTTTAGCTGTTTGTTTTAGGATGAGAGGAGCCTAAAAATTCTTTGTTCTTCATGTTGCTGTCTTGGGTATAACTGGACAAAAGGACATATCCTATTTCTTGTGTACCTTGTTACTGTATGCTTACATGGTATACACATACATAATTGAAATGTACTCAATTTTGCGTACATAAAACCATGCATTCTGTATTTTTCTTCCTCACTATATTAGCCTCATTGTTTTTGTGTCATCAAAATTATTCCCATATAATTCAAAGGTTTATAATCTTATACTGTGAAGACTAGTTATAATCTATTCAATAGGGCTTGAGTTTATATAGATTATTTTGAACAAGATACATATATCTTATATATATATGTACCTTAGTATTTTCCTAGAATAATGATATTGTTACGAAATTTAAATTTTAAAGAACTGGTGATACATTTTGGTAAATTAACCTCTCCCCCAAAAATGTCATGAAAATTTATATTTTCCTTCAGCAGTATATATGAGTGTCATTTTTACCATTTGTGTATGAATATTATTAATTTTTGAAAATTCGTTGGATTGTTCTTTTTTTCATAAGTTTTTCTTTCCTTCTCTTGTATATGAGAATACCCCTGGAGTATTTCCTAACTTAATCTTTATGAACACTTACTATATAGTTTTAGTTCTAATTTAATCTTTGTGAACACTTACTATAATTTTATTTCTATTTGCCTTTCTGAACTCTTCCTTTTTCTCTCCTTTAGTGGTCCTCCTATTCTCTCTTACATAAATAAAAGTAGAGATTATTTGGATATCAGGTCTGTAAATGCAACACACAAGTCTATTCATTTCATTTAAATTATTTATTTCCTAGACTTATGAGCAGAAGCAAGAGCCTTATCTATTGGGAGAGTTTGCTCTGTGCAGAACCACTTTTACAAAAAAAGGCTGCATTTATCAAGTGAAATTACGCAGTTTCAACAAAAAAGCATTTTCTCTGAACATTTGTCACTCTGAGCAGTTACAGAGCACTGAGTGTGGGTAGAAGGAAGGTTGGAAACTTTCATTATGAAGCACTCCTTAGCGAAGTGTTCAAGGCTTTAAGAAAAACTGTGTAGGAGTAATGTATTCCCCACTGCGAATGAGTCAGTGAGCTCTCTCTCTTCCCCATGGGGGCCTGTAAAATAGAAAAGAACTTGTGATTCCATCTGCAATTTTGGTGACTAACCATTTACGGTTTAACTTAATATTTGTATGTTCTTTAGAGAGACAGAATGCTGTATGAATACCAAATTATATTTGAAATGGATGGTTTAGCTGCAGGGTTAATAGCCATATTTGCAATTCTTTAGAAATCCTTAAATATTACAGAGTCAAAATATGTGTTATAAAAGATGAAAGGTATTGCCTACTGCTGTAGAACTTCATTATTTGTACATTTAATTGGTGATTAGTGCCTGCTACGAAATGAAAATGAGTCTAAAGGGATATTATTTTTATTTAGCCTATGTCCTAAGAACTAATTTCTGAGCATGAGATACATATGAGATACACTCACTATGCACATATATAAACACGTACATAAAAAATAATGTAAGAGTATATATAATCTCGCTGATTAGTTCCTGTGACTTTTTTTCTTTACCATTTTCAGGTGCAGTTGAACAACCATAGAGGCCTTGTTTTTGCCAATTAGAATATCTTGATCATTTTGTCTTTTTTCCTTTCCCCTTGATTCAGATCTCTGAAATAACCAGTAGTCACTATGCATCAGCATCTAAATAATATAAACAATTGCTTGAGAAACAAGTTTGGGCCTTTCCTTTGGTCACCATTATACAGAATAGGGTCCCAAATGCTTTCATTACGCTCATTCCTTGTTTAATTCATACAAACAATGATTATCAGCCACTCTCCTTAAGCCAATCCAAATAAGACGTGCATTGATAGTGAGTTCCATGAGAAGGTCAGAGTCACCTCCCAAATTCTCTCAGAAGCCTTCTGGCTGGTGGACTCAGCAGGCCCATTCCTGCCTCTTCCACTTCTTTTGACCTCGGCCTGGGAGTCCCCTGCTATGCAGGTACCTCTTCATAGTCGACGGGCTTCCCCAAACTCCTCTCCAAGTTCATGCCAATTTATTACATCCCCACAGTGTGCATCAACACTGCTTCTTATATTTGAAGTCGCGTTTTCTAGATAGCTGGGTATTCTCTGAAATACTTTATATAGGAACAGGATTATTGATTCCTATAAGCTTTAAACTTTGTTAAAACCTATCTAAAATGTTTTCTGAGCCTTTGTTGTTCATCTTTTAAGGATCGTTCATTCATTCTAATTTTCTAATTTTTCTGAGTTTGGTTTTTGATAAAGTATATTTTCTAAAAAATGTTCCATTTAGTTTGGCTTAACATATCTTGGCATAAGATACTTCTTACTGTTCTTAAATTATTTACAAATATCTACTCTACCTCCATCCATTCCTAGGAGTATTTCTTCCTCCTGTCATTTTTTTCAAATCAATCTTCTTAGTGTTTTACCCATCTTTATGTGTCACTTTAGAAGAAACATGCATTGTCTTATCTTTTTGTTATTTATCATTTTTTTTACTTAGTTTTTAAAAATGAACTGTTTCACTGTCCCAAATTTCATGATTTGTAATTTAACTCATTTATTTTCAATCTTTATTTTATTTATAAATATTTCTAATACTATAAATCAGCCTCTAACAATTGGTCTATCTGAAACTTGTGTGGTATATATATCAAACTTCTATTTGAAATTTTGATGGTGAACCTATAACACACATTAATGTTCAAGAATTTTTAAACCTTTTTCAGAAATTGATTTCTACTTTAATTGCATTGTGACTGCCAAATGTCAAAAATGTCATCTATAATTCACTGAACTTTGTTGAGATGAAAGCTTGCTGGAATTCATTGAGACTACCTTTGTGATCAAGTATACCAGCCATTGTGTAAATATTCAATTAAAATATACTACATAAAAATGAATGTTTTTCCTTTATTCATTCTTTTGGCGGGCTCTATGGACATACCCCTACAGCCACATATATATATTTTAGATCAAACTTTACAATTTTGCCATTCAAATTATTCATATACATACATATATATGTGTGTATACACACATACACACCCACAATTTTAATTTAGGTGTTCTTTTGGCAGAGACTGGCAGGTGCATGTAGAACCCTAGGTATTCTACCTGTTAGGTGCATAGGTAGTGTGAATTCCCCAGTCAGCGTTCACTTATCGGTGACCATATGCCTAAATTTAGTCAAAGTAATGCAGGTGAAAGTAATGGGTGCACTTTAGGGCTGGTCATTTTGGGCTTATAAAAGCAATACTGGACTCTATTAACCAGCACTCAAGCAATCAGCGCTCTCAAGCAATTGGTAAAACGTTATTTTGCCAGTTGCATGACATGTCATTTGCTTGAACGCTAGTTAACGAAGAGTCTACTTACCTTTATTGGGCATCTACCGATCCCCATGGGTGCTGGTTAACTGAGAGTCTACTATATTCAGGTATGTGTATCAAGTAGATAGTTGAATATGCAAGTCTGGTCTTCAGTCTCTGCCTTTTAACCCTGTATCATAGTTACAGTTCTTTTCAGTATTTTATGCTGTGTTCTATATATTCTAATCCTTATCTGTTGGTTAGTAAATCTATTGCCTTGTCAAAAGTATCTAACCTTCTATTTAACTCATCCATTGACTTTTTAATTTCTAGAACTTCATTTGGCTTTTCAGAAGTTCTACTTGGTTCTTTTTCAAATCTACCTTCTGTTCACACACTTTACTGTTATTTTGTTATGATTTATATTCCTTTAATCTCTTAATGACATGATTGTTTTATAGCGTCTTCAGACTGCTGTAGCTAAAATTCTTGGGATGCTAATTTTCCTGTTGTATTTGTTTACTTCCTCTGTCATTGAGTCATTACTTCTTATGATTCGAAACTTTGTCTTTGAGCTAGTTTTGCCCTCAGATTGATTTTTCTGTGGGTGCACACACTCTGGGCTCTTGAGTCATTTAGAGTTTATTTGTTCCATGTATTCCAAAGGTTTCACTTAGCCATTAGGTTGGTTTTGGTGATTATTTAGCTTCTTTATGTCAGTGTTTGCCCAAGTCTTTGAGTTTTGACTTATTTTTATGAGAGTAATTGTTTACATTCTGTCATGGGCAGAAGTAAGCTTGCTTTTTCACTTGAACTTAATATTGCATCTCCTGAACTAACATAAACATTAAAACATAAGCACTAAAAGTTAGGGCTTATAAGTATGTCCTAGTCATACTGACTTTCTCAGGTCGTAATGGTATTTCTGTGTATTTGAAGCACTAAATAAATAAACAAATAAAAGGTGTTGGTAAGTTTCCCATATCATTGGAATTATTTTATACAGTAAATCTGTTATATTTAAAATATGTATTAGCCATCAAAATGTAGATATCAAGTAAGTAGATGGGTATACAAGTCTAGACCTCAGTACTCAATTGAACTGTGTGTGTGTGTGTATATGTATGTATATAATCATAATCCTCATAAAATAGAGAACATTGTTGAGAGTTCAAGTGAGGTAAAGACATGGTAGGTGAGCAATCTGTTTGGCTGTCGAGAAGCCATTAGTAACCTTAACAAAGAAGAATAGTTTTTCTGGAACCATGTGAATAAGTAATAGTGAACAGAGTTAAAGAAATAATTGAGGATGGAGAAGTGGATAAAACAACTACAGAAAATTCTTTTAGAAAATTTTACTTTGAGGGGGAACAGAAATATAGGCTATATCTTGAATTGATCATAGAATCAAAAACATGTCTATTTGAGGATTTTTGGGTTTTGTTTTTTGATGTAAAGTTCTTGGGCAAGTTTTATGATTAGTGTCTTCAAATCTTTCATGTTTGTTCTATATTACCTTCAAATGTGCCCTTTTACATATCTCCTTGATATGCCTAAACTGTTTCTATTAATTAGTCAGTTGCTTGCATCTAAAATCTCATCTGTGAACATAGAAACAGTGACTAGTTGGTTCACAATCACTACAACAGTGTATCCAAATGCTGAATGAGGGCGAATGTTTCATTTTTTTTAATTACTTTAGCAGGTTAGATTTGTTTAAGGTTGGAGACAAAGAGTATGTATTGTTTCACTATTGATATGGTACATGCCTTCTGGGAACTGTAAAAAAGTAGTACATAGAATGAAGTTCTACTTACTCAATATAGACCTTTACCACACACATATATACTGTTTATTATAATACATATGTTCCGTTTTGAGTTCTTCCATGTACAGCCAATGATTAGCGCATAGTGAGGACAACAGAAACACACACGTCTTTTGTAGTTAAATAGAGATCACATCTTTTCTGCTAGTCACAGTTTTGGCCATCTCCCTAAAGTCTTTATGGTGTTTTTGTTGTTATTTCCTATAGACCACACAACTAGTTAGGTGAATTTCCACATTTTCACACAATTCTAAATTGCTTTTACTTTGCATATTTAGGTGCTTTAAATATTTATTGACTACCTAATAGGAGAAAAGAATTTTAAATAAATATATAGATGGGTTTACATTTCAGCATGTGACAAAGCCTATGAATCGTTGTTTACATTGGTTCATCAAGAAAGCATCTCAGAAGAAATACTTAAACTAAGACCTGAATGATAATTGGAAGAGATTGAACTTAAAAAGTAATATACTTCAATATTTCCTGTATGCTGTTTTGTTTTTTCCTTCAAATAGATGCACATAAACTTATTTGATTCACTGTTCCAGGATCTCATTATATCACTTTAAGTCACAAGAAAATGTATTTTAGTTCTGTCAGCTTGCCACAATCAAGATAATTTAAGCCTCAATACTTGATATATTAATATCAACTAAAAAATTAATTCTGACTAGAAAGCAATATCCTTACATACCAGAGCACAAACTAGTGCTTGTATGTATAAACCCCACACCCAATTTAAAGCCTGCTATCAAATCCTTTACATCACTAGAGAGTCAACCTATTTGAGAAACTAATATTATGCTATCAAGAATATTTGTATGCAAACATGTTGTATATGTTTATTTTCTATATCAAGACCCAATATTATTATTCATATCCCCTTATAAAGGGATTGTACATTATTTACATCCAGTTGTATAGCTTTAGATTTACAGAGGACTATACACGACAAGTAATCTGAAGTACCATATATTCTTTTACATGTTTACTTCTCATTTAGATTTTTCACTGCTAAAATAAAGTACAAATATGTTACATCATAGTTTTATGTATATCTATTAAAATATATGAAAATAAGCTTGCTCTGAAAGTCCATATGGTTTGTATACCTATTTCCCTTTCATATGCAAATCATTAATTCATTCAATGAACATCTATTTGATTGACTTTCAGTTGGCATCTATAAACAAGTTTCTGGGGAAATGAGGCTTCAGATGGCAGCATCCAATATATGCATGGGCATTATGAGTGTGATCCTAAGTGGCTGTCCTCTACTGTAGCACATATTCAGAGAAACAACTGAAAACAGTGTTTGCTAGCAAAGGCCAAAGCTTTGAAAATTAAAGAAGAAATCTGTCTCTCTCCAGAGAGTAAAATGGGGGTAGTGATGAAATTAAAATGTTAAAAAACTTGTGAAGTCTTGGAAGATCATGCCTGAAAATAAGATTAAGGTCAGCCAAGGTATATTGTTTTGATAAAATGAAAAAGGCAGCCATGTTGGCCATAAGCAATTTGCATAATTTGAGTCTAAACAGGGAAAATAAGAATAGAGAGAAGGTATGTAAAGAATTTAGTGTATAGTAGATACTTGGCTAATATTAATCCATTTCTCTCTAAACTGATATTTTTTTAAATCTTTGTATTGATAAAAAATTTTTTCTCCAATAACATTTTCATCATTATTAGACTAGAAAGTAAAGGTATCTTATGAGCATAATTAAAATATGTTTGGCTATAGATAAAATATACATTCTCTAAAATAACAAAATGTGGCCAGGCCAGCAGCACCCCTCAGTTTTAAGCAGGATTCCCCAGATTGTTGTGATCCCCAGACATATATGTGAAGGGCTTAAAAAGGTACACAGTTCACACCCTCTCCCACCCCCACCCCAGGCAGTCTACCTGCTCTGCTTTGATTTCTGGGTTTCACAAAGGCCAGGAGCCTGCTAGTCACCAATGATATCATATCAAAATTCACTTTATATCCGTGTTTTTCTAGAACAGCATGCGCTTCACACGATTTTGCATTTTCATTGACTTAATGAGATATTTTGGAGATATCATCATCTCAACATACAAAAGGCTGCCATGTTATACTTAATAGTAAATTTTTTTATTTAATCAACTCCTTATAGTATCCAATCATTCCCTATTAACAACAACAACAACCCACTGCAGTAAATATCCTTATTATACACACAGTTTTTTACATATTTACATGCATACCCATAGAATATATTCCTGGAAATAGAATGTCGGGGTCAGAGTTTGTGTATTTTATTTGATTTTTTGTCCATGATACAGGATAAAGTACATTCTAGTTTAATTCCCTCCATTAGAAACTAATGTGTCTCTCTTATTCCTTAAGCTAGTGTTTGTTGCCTGGTTATTGGTCTTTCTCTTTCTTTAGAGCCAACCTTTTGAAATTAAAATAAATGCCTAAACTTCATCTCTATTTGCTTCTTATATATGACTCAATTCACTGGACTCTAATATTGGTCTCTACCCAGCCACTAAAATGTTATGCTGAGGCCAACAATGATCTAAATGTTAAATGTAACAAATATATTTTGAATCTTTTCACTTCACTTAAGCATTTCATACTGTCGATCATTTCTATTTTGAATTTCTTATTATAGTCCCTGTTCTTACATTCCTTGTTGCATTTCACAATACTCTTTTGTGTTCTCCTGTCTTTGGAGCAACCCTCCCTTTGAATGGTGTGGTTTCTTTTTTCTCTCCCATTTCCTCTGAGGTTGGTGATCCCAGGATTGTAATCTCAATGCTTTTTACTTCTCAGTGGATTTTTACCCACTTTTACAACTGGACACTGCAATCTTCACCTCTCACCTGAGTTTTGCATCTTTCATCCACCCCAGTGCAGACTAGGATATTCTGCTGTTTACTGTGAGCATGTCCCTAGTGTTCATAGGCATGTACCTCTCGATTCTTCCGAACTGAATGTGTCTCTTCCCCTGAGTCCCTCCTCTTCCTACATGACCTTGTGACAGGCAACCCTGCTCATTCAGTGCCAGGACAGAAACTTAGGAGTTACTCTGAACTCCATCCCTTTTCTCACCATCCTCATCCTATGAATGAAGAAAGTTTATGGGTTCTTAGCCTTTAATAGCTATCGCTGGGGCTTTACCTCTGTATCCCCCCTGCTAGTTCCTTCCCAGGCCCTTGTCCTTTACCTGACTAATTGCAGTAGTTGCCTAACTGGTCCAATTTCATTTCCCTGTGGTCCTGTCAGTCTTCTTTCACACTCAGTATTTTTTTCTCAGTTGAGATATCATTGACAGATAATGTTGTTTTAGTTTCAGGTATACAACATAATGAGTTGATATTTGTATATGTTTTTAAATGATCACAGTACATCTAGTTAACATACATCACCACACATTTAAAATTTAATTTTCTTGTAATGAGAACTTTCAAAGATCTACTCTCTTATCTACTTTTAATATACAAGAGATTGTTAACTCCAAGTATTGTTAGCTATAGTCACCATTCTGTACATTACATCCTCAGGACTAATCTATTTTATAACTGAAAGTTTGTACCTTTGACCACCTTTCTCCATTTAACCATTAACTCCTATTCCCAACCTCTAGCAACCACCAATCCATTCTCTTTATAAGGTGTTCTTTGTTTTTAGATTCCACATATAAGTGCATTCATACAGTGTTTGTCTTCTGTCTCCTTTCTCAATTAGTATAATACCCTCAAAGTCCATCTGTATTGTTGCAAATGGTAGGATTTCCTTTTAGTATGGCTGAATATTCCATTGTATATATACTACATCTTCTTCACTCATTCATGTCAATGGAACTCAAGTTGTTTCCATATCTTGGCTGTTTTCAGTTGTGCAGCAATGGACATAAAGGTGCATATATCTTTTCAAGTTAGTGTTTCCATTTCCTTAGGACAAATACCCAGAAGTAGAACTTAAATCACACAATAGTTCTATTTTTAATTTGTTGAGGAACCTCCATTCCGTTTTCCATAATGGCTGTTCCAATTTACATTCCCACGAACAGTGCATAAGGGTTCTCTTTCCTCTAGCCTTGCCAATGCTTGCTATTATAGTTCTGATGTTTTTTTACAATAGTCATTCAAACAGGGGTGGGGTGATATCTCACTGTGGCTTCGATTAGTATTTGTCAGAAAATTAAAGAAATATCCTTGACTAGTCTTAAAGTATTGTAACATAAGGTACTAGAGGTTTTTTGTTCATAGTTTTAATAAAGATGTTTTCCACAATGACAGAATCATTTGCACAGAAAATTTTAACTAAAAATGAGAAGCAACATTAATATCTGAAGCCAATTAATGCAACCTGTTCATTCATATTTTGCGTGGCATGACTTATAATAAGGTGGATTAGAGATCTAGTCCTTTGTGACAAATTTACTCTGTTTCTTCAAAGCACAGGCCACTCACTCCAGGTCCCTGGATCACATCCACATGGTCTCAGAAAGGTGCCAGGAACGGCATGAATGCAGCGACATAAAGCCTTTTTCTCAGAAAAACAATTATCAGCAGATAGTCTACTAACTTGTATTACTTCTGCTGATTTTGCAGACGAACAACTCTTCTTGCACTCACTTTTATTATGTTTTATTCTGCATTTATGAGTGTGCCATGTCTTCTTTTGGAAAGCACACATAAAACCTAAATTTGCATAACACAGAACAGGGATCATTCACTCAAGACCACGAGGAGTTGCACTGTGCTTTAGCTATGCAAAATACATCTTCCATTTATACTCGTACA
>PVKE010047067.1:0-12055 GCA_004027555.1 Craseonycteris thonglongyai | reverse complement strand
GTGGGTCACTTGCCTAAAATTACACAGCCAGGAAAACAGAGGAAGGATGTAAATAAATATAGGTCTTTTGTTTTTTAAGATTTATTTTTATTGTTTTTGACAGAGATACAAAGACAGAGAGAAGGGGGAGGGCCCAGAGCAGTCTCCATAGTTGCACATCATTGGTTTTTCCACATAGTTTCATTCCACAGGTGGGTGCGGGGCTGCACAGGGCGGGAACTGGGCCGGGGTCTCACCCTGGTGAGAACTGAACTGAGGGCACACCCCAGTTCAGCATATGGGTCCACATGGGCTGGGGCCGGGATTCGACCCTCGGTTCCTGGGGCTGCAAAGTGAGCACTTAACCCACTGAGCCATCCCGGCTTCCCTAATATAGGTCTTTTGTATGTGACAATGCCTGGCATTCGTTAGGTGCTGAATATGTGTTTGTTTTGCCTGCATGCTAACCCAAGCAGGTATAGGGGAGAGCTGACAGGAGGGGCCACAGCACCACAGTTGTCACAGGTGTCCACCCCATCAGAGTATGAAGCATGGCTCACAATGCCTTCTGGGTGATAAGGTTCTTTCACACCCCTTATCTCCTCCTGTAAGGAAGCTGAGTGTACTGATACCTGCAGACGTTTCTGACTCCACCCTGACCTTCAGCCCGCTGGGAAAGGATTGGAAGATGAGCCATACTAGGTGATAAGCCTCAGAGAGGCAAAGTTCCCCTTCCCACAATGCACAGTCACCATTCCTGGGGGAGGGAGAGCAGGCTCGCTGCAGCTGGTGGTTGGGCTGTTGGGGGGGCTGCCTCCATCCCCAGAGCCTGGAGCTGAGACGCACGCCCTTCAGATCAGATAACCCACCCCTGCTCCCCCTGGAGGTCCCCTCCTCCTGAAAGGACTTTAGTCTTCTGTGCTGTCAACTGAGCTGAGGGCCATGGAAGCTCAGCTGGCTGGCAGGTCGTGAAGGGAAGGAGGGAACATGGCGGAGGCTGCCTGCTGCCCAGTCAAGCCTCACAACATGGAGCCAAGGGCAGCCCGATTGCGGAGGAGAGCGGGGTCGAGAGGAGAGCCCAAGGACCGACCCCCCAGAGGAGGTGAGCCACCCTCTGGGAGTGCAGAAAGCTCAGGTGGGGTTGGAGGCAGACACCCTGTTGAGAGGGGGCTCCTGCCATCCTGGGAGGCCTCTGCGCCTAACTGCCCAGCTGGGAGACAGAGGAGAAAAGGGCATCCAGAGCCGTGGCCCTGCCTGTCTTTCTGACACTCTGACCTCAGGGGTGAATGGAGCGGTTTCCTGTGCCCTGGGTACCCTGTTTCCAGTAATGTCATCAGGTTCCCTGCTTGCCAATGCCCTCCTCACCGCTGCCAGAATAACTTCCCTTTCTGACTACCCCACCCATCATGCTAAAATTAGATACCAACTGAGGGGGGCTGGGAGGCCTGGACTGAGGATACCTCTGGGTTCACACAATGGGGCAGAACCCTAACCCCTCCCCCTTGGGTATGCCCTTGACCCCTTCTTTTAGGAATTGCTGAGGCACATGGAGGCCCAGACTTGGTGCAATGGACCCGACATATGGAGGTAAGGGATCTCAGAGGACAGAGGTCAAAATGAACAGGTCCTGGAGTGGAGGGAAGTAGGGGTGAAGACCGGTTTGGTGATAAAGACAATTCTTGTGGAGGAAGTGGGGTTCAAACTCCTTGGGGGAGGTTAGCGCTCCTTAGCTCTAACTAAGGGTTAAGATGAAAGGTTTGAAACACAGGTTGTCAGAGCAGGGGCCAAAAGTCAGCCCGTGAACAGGCATCTGTTCATGGGGCTAGAGGTCAGGAGAGGAAAGGCTGGGGTCAGGGAGGAGGGTCAAGTCAGAGATGACAAGGTGGTTGGGATTCAGGTCCAGGACCTGGAAATGTCACTCCTGCTTTCATTCCTTGATCATCAGTGCTGTCCTGGGAAGCCAGAGGGAGATAAATTCCTGGGAAACCTCTGGGCAGGAACCGTGCTTTCCATCCATAGCACTTAGCAGTGTGCCTGGCACAGGGAGACTCGGGAGATGCGGGGTGAGTGAGAGCATGGCTGACTAGATGGAGGGACAGGAGGCCCTGCTTTGTCCTGTAGGCTATGAAGACACAGCTGCTGGAGCAATTACAGGGACCACTGGTGGAGGTGCTGGATCAGGCCATGTCAGAGGCCGTACAGTTCTCTGCACCACAAGGCGGACCTCTGACCACCATTCCTCCAGACTCCTTGAGCAAGTAAGAGTCTGAGGAGCCAGGGGCTGAGGAATGGTTGGAGCAAGCTCCTGCATCATAAGGATCACCAGCCATAAACATCATCTCATGTGCCCTTCCTTTGCCAGCATTGGCATGACCCTCATTTCAACTTTCCCTCTTCTCTTACCATCTCTGCCTTCCTGGCACTGACCTCCACCTCTGGGCCTTGGTCTGCCCTGGCCCTGACCTTCTGCTTGGCCCTGCCCTCTCACCCTGGCCTTGACCTTCCCTACTACCGCTCTTGACTCCCAAGTATTGATTTCCTGCAAGGCCCTGCCCTCTGCTCACTGCCTTCTTTCTTTGGGCGCTGACTCAGAAGCACTGTCTCAATTCAGGACCCAGGAGCCATCCCTAAAGAAACGGAAAGTTTTCGTCATCCGCAAGTCCCTGCTTGAGTAAGTCAGGCGTGAGACCAGGGTGAGAGGAGACAAAAGGGCTTTGGGTGGGGGCTCTCCTCCCCAGGTTCCAGTTGGTTCGGGAGAGGACCTGTAAAGGGCTTCTGAGGTTGTTTCCCCATTTGCCCTGGATGTGACTGTGGAAGGAAGGTCAACAGGATAAGAAGTGTCTGGGCTGGAAATGGCTTTGAACAGATGTCCCAGATACCCCCCAGCCCTTAGATGGAAGTTTCCAATCCCTAGGCCCCCTTCCCACATGTGTACAGTGGCTGAGCTAGTCCAGTTGACCTGGAGGACCCCCCCCCCCCCACGCTGTCTTTCCAGTGAGCTGATGGAGGTGCAGCATTTCCGGACCATCTACCACATGTTCATCGCTGGCCTGTGTGTCTTCATCATCAGCACCCTGGCCATCGACTTCATTGATGCGGGCAGGTAGGCTGCTCTCCTGCCCAGGATAGGCACATAGATCACATCAGACCTCTTGGGTCCCCCGGTTCCTCCCTACCACTGGACAGAGAAGGCACAGGTCCCCCTTGATTAGAGCCCACGTATCAGTGTTGCTTCCAGCAACATTCCTACCTAAAACACGCTCTCAGCTTTGTCCTTCCACAGCCTTGGATGGGCCTCGGTCTGTCCTCCCAGGGTCAGCCACTCTGGGAATGGCCACTCAGATACTTCTCAATGGGAAGCTTGTCCTAAGGCAGTATACATGTATGTGTGCACACAGGTACACGTCCCACCTCGCTGGTCTCAGAAACTCTTTTCCAAGTAATATCCTTTGAGCACCTTCTAAGTCCCAGCCCTGGGGGCCAGGGAGATGAGGGGCATCTTTGTCTACGAGGCAGTCCCAGTCTGTGGGGACACAGACATGCACACAAGTGCCTTGGTGGGTCATTTCCCCCACAGAGCACGCCCCACGCTGGGGACGCGCTTCAGAGGGTGGTACATTCTTGGGGGTCTGTATCAGCATGCCCTCCCCCACAAGTACTGCTAAGGAAGCAGTAACAGGAAGAAGACCAAGGATCTGCACGCTCAACAACACTTCCTTTTGGTAACATTATTGCTAATTACATGAGTATTATAAGGATCAAATCTCAGTAAAAAGTTCAAATACACATAAAGTGACAGTCTTTCTCTTGACCACGTCCCTCAACCCCAGACCACTCCCCAGAGATACCATTTCCCTCCAGAACATTTCCATGCATTGCATTCCCGTGTCTAAGAACCAAAGAGATGTATTTTGAGGGTGTTTACATCAATAAGATACTGTACCAGTTGTTTTGTTTTCACACCCTAACAACTTTGCTTAGTGATCTTTCCATTGTAAGTCCATTGCTTTTAATGACCGCTGAATCTCGAGATGCTCGATTTCGTTCATTTAGTCCTTTCCTAATGGACAGGGAGGACATCATTAAAACCATACACTTTTAATCTAAGCAAAGAGAACACTCACCAACCTGCCTTCTACTAGCATAAGTCTCCAGCTACAGACACCACAAGAGAAGAAAACAAATGAAAATCAAAGTTAAACTCTGAGTACCTCCTATCCTAACGCCTGTGGCCTACCAAGTTCAGAACCTTCTGCAACACCGTAACACTCACAGAGGGCTCTGGTGGTCATCTGGAAGCAACTATTTCCTGACAGTGTCCTCGGGCAACTCCCTGTGCTAGAAGTCCCCGGCAAAGAGAGAGGTGCCCTCTTGAACACCTTCGAGATTGGGAGCTCACAACCTTTGCAAGATAGCTCAGTTTACCTTCCACGAGGGGAACAAGGATGGGCCACACATTTGTCTCCTTTGTCTCTCCTTTCCCACTCCAAGGCTAATGTTGGAGTTTGACCTGTTGATCTTCAGCTTCGGACAGCTGCCCTTGGCTCTGATGACATGGGTCCCCATGTTCCTGTCCACTCTGCTGGTGCCTTACCAGGCTCTGCGGCTGTGGGCGAGGTCTCAGGCCGGAGGGGCCTGGACGCTGGGGGTGGGCCTGGGCTGCCTGCTTCTGGTCGCCCACATCGCGGTGCTCGGCATACTCCCTGTCCACGTGGCTGTGGAGTATCAGCTCCCACCAGCCTCCAGCTGCGTCCTCGTCTTTGAGCAGGTGATGGGCGGGGCCGGTGATGGGCGGGGCCGGTGATGGGCGGGGCCGGTGATGGGCGGGGCCGGTGATGGGCGGGGCCGGTGATGGGCGGGGCGCGTGAGCCCTAAAGGGAGGTGGTGAGGGAGGGCAGGCGGTGCAGGATTGGGGGCGGAGCTAGTTACTAGGGGCGGAGTTCGTAGCGAGGGATTTGAGCGAACCAAGACTCTAAACCTAAGGAATTGTAAACGAAATGGATCGGGCTACACCAAGTATTATCCGACCCTGCAGAGTCATAGGGTTTGGCCAGATGAGGGCTTGGCCCTGGCCTTTCCTTTAACCTCTTGCCCTCGATTCATCCCAGCAATAAGGCGATCCAACAAAAAAGAAAATAGTATGGGCTCTGACAGGACAGAGTTTACGCTCTCTCTCTCTCTCTCTCTCTCTCTCTCTCTCTCTCTGTCTCTCACACACACACACACACACACACACACACACACCACACACACACACACACGCAGTTTAACTGATCTGCTCAAAGCCACAGGGCAACTTCACCTCCCTTCCACTCCATCTCAGGTCAGGCTCCTGATGAAAAGCTACTCCTTCCTAAGAGAGGCTGTGCCTGGGATCTTTCATGCCAAAGGAGGTGAGGCTGCCGGCCCTACTGTGAACTCAGACCTTTTAGCTGACTGAATAAAGCCAGAGTGGCAGGATCCTAACTTTCTAAGCCCATCTTGCCCACAGCTGTAGCCTCCAGCTGGGCTCTGTGGGTCTTAGATATGAGGCGTCCTCAGGCCCCATCTCTGAATGATGGCTCCTCTGTGGCCCTGGCTGCTGGTGCTTTCCCATTTCCAGGCCACGCCCGGAAAGACCCAGAGTATGAGAATCTTGTATTAGGAAGTCAAAACAGAAAGAGAGGGAGAATGGGTGTGGGATTTCTGGGTGCCAGAAATCAACTGCACCAGAAAATGCGGCGCCTCGAATGGAAACAAAAGAGAAGTATTAGAGAGCAGCTTCTGCCCAGTTTCACCTCTCCTGCCTCACCTCCAGTTCCAATATCCAGCCCCTCACCCCCCTGCACCTCTGTCCTATCCAACTGTTCACTCCCCAGTTTCACCACCCTTCCCAGCAACGCCCCTCCCACCTCTGCCCTTTCTCTCTTCTCCCATCACTATGCGCTCCTCTCACTCTTCCCCAGGTAAGGGGGTTCAGGCCCCCAGTTTCTCCAGCTACTTCTACTTCCTCTTCTGCCCCACGCTCATCTACAGAGAGACTTACCCCAGGTAAGACCCTCCACCCTTCCTCCAAATTCCCAGGCCCATCCTCCTCTCCTTTCTGCAAGGTCCCCAGCCTCATCCAGGCCCTGATCACTCCATCAGGAAACCCCCATCACAAAGATGAGATACAAGGGGCACGTCAACCCCTCTTCCTTACCCAACCATGGTGACACGAAGGTGATCAACTGTTATGGTTTGCCCAAGACTGTCCTGGTTTTAGCACTGAAAATCCTAGGTCCTGGGAAACCCCTCAAATCTATAGCAAACGCCAGATGGTTGGTCACATTAGTTGACACCCAAGCTAAAAATCCATCTGCCATCGGTTATGGGAGATACAAAGTGCTCTAGAATCCCACCTCCCCAGGCCTGAGCAATTGAGGATCAGTGGAGAGAGGGCCCCAGAACCTGGGCCCCAGCTTGAGCTGGGGACAAGAAACATATAATCCCCATTGCTGCTGCAGGACTCGCAACGTCAGGTGGAATTATGTGGCCAAGAACTTTGCCCAGGTCAGAAAAGGGGGTTAAAAGTGTGAACCACCTGTGACTCATAGTGGCTAGGGGGGCATTTCTGGGAGTGGGGTGGGGGAAACCTGGGGAGGAAGTCGGAGGGGGGTGCTAAGGGAAGAGGAGGCAGCTGCTGGGCCAGAGTCCAATTCCAGAGTCAGGGGGCAGCTACTAAGACCTTTCTCAAAGTTCAGTGTCTGCTACTCCTCTCCAGGCCCTGGGCTGTGTCCTCTATGCCTGTTTTATCCTGGGCCGCCTCTGTGTTCCTGTGTTTGCCAACATGAGCCGGGAGCCCTTCAGCACCCGTGCCCTGGTGCTCTCTGTCATGCACGCCACATTGCCAGGTATGCTTACGAAGGCTGCGCTGGGGGAAGGTTTAGCAGGGAACTCCTTCCTCCCCTCACTCTACCTTCAGTCAGTTTCAACACCTTCTCCCTCTGAATCTCCCCTCACATCCGTCCCCTCCTATCACTGCTCATTGTGAGGGTCTTAGTGCAGATTGTCATCTGCTCCCCCTCTTCATACCAGCCTCCCAACCTGTTTCCCTCTCACCTGAATCTTTCCTCCCCAACCTGTCCTTGAGGGTATTGCCACCCAAATGAACTTTCCTCAGCAGATTCATCGTTCCTGACCCTGCTTCAAAAGCTCCAGTGAGTCCCCAGGGCTAGCAGCTCCAGATAAGATTTGAACCTTGGCCTGGCATTCAAGGCCCTTCCAAGGCATCATATCCCACCATCAGCCCAGTTATGCCCTGAAAGGCATGCACTTCTGTGCCTCCTGGTCTCTCAGCTTGGAATGCACTTTCCCCATTTTCCAATTGTGGAATCCAGTTTCTTTTGGGAGGCCCATGTGAGAGGCCTCTAATCCGGGAAGCCGCCTTTTTTTAGCCCTCAATCCTTATGACCTACCCTGTGCTCTGCACTCCCAAGCATGTCAAGGGCCACCATGCTTAACTCCCAATACATATAACCTTGATGTGTGGTCGAACGTGTCTCCCTGTCTGTTTCTTTTCTGTCTGCAACCACTCTGTGAGCTCTCAATGGCCAGGGGCTTTGAGAATCATCGCACATTCCCAACATCTGGCATGGAGTTCAGGAGCAAATGGGTGAATTAGTGAATGCATGAATTAGTAAAGGACTAATGAATGATGGGTAGGACTTGAGGCCTTGGTTGCTGGGTGAGGGCTCCTCAGATCTTGCTGAGGATTCCAGGGGGGCAGTGTGACCTGCAGCCTCTTGTGTCCACTCTGCAGGCATCTTCATGCTGCTGCTCATCTTCTTTGCCTTCCTCCACTGCTGGCTCAATGCCTTCGCGGAGATGCTGCGATTTGGAGACCGGATGTTCTACCGGGTACGGCCTGGACCTAGGCGGTTTGGGAGCTAGAGGCAGGGAGGGCTCGGGAGGGCTCTGGGGAAGACAGTGGCTACGCTGGGTGTGGATCCGCTGTGCTTTCCATCTCCCACAATGCACTTTTCTAGTTGTGGTTGTAATGCCACCCCTCTGCCTCCTGACCAGCCAGGGCTAACTGCCTTTGTGTGGATGGAACTTTGGAAAGAGGGGAGTAGGAGGGAAGGGAGGAAGGGACCCCAGGTCCTGAAGAGAGAGCTAAGAGAGTGCTGTCTCTATTCTGCTTGGAGTCAGCCCTTGTGAGAGAACACTGGAACAGGGGGGAGGGGCAGGGGGAAGAAGCTGGGGCCTGGGAAGAAATAGATCCCTGATGCTCACCTCCCTCCCCCACCCCGACTCCACCCTTTCCCCAGGACTGGTGGAACTCCACATCTTTCTCCAACTACTACCGCACTTGGAACGTGGTGGTCCACGACTGGCTGTACAGCTATGTGTATCAGGATGGGCTGTGGGTATGGGCTCTGCAGACCCCCTCAGCTCCCATAGCTAATGGAGCGTCTCTGGGATATCCTCTCCTTTCCTTCTTCTGCACTATCCACCTTTTCCCACCCAAGGGCCCCTTGACTTGTATCTGTCCCCATTATTTCCATCCCAATGGGCAGAAAATCCTTCTTGTGACCTAAATTCCTTCCTTGTCCTTAACTCTGCCCCCTCCACAGGGCCTTTCTACCTTCCTAAGGAATATGCATTTATCAACTTTCCATTACCAAGAGTTGTCACATGCATTTAATCTGCACGATAACCCTGAGAAATAAGAATTATTACATTCCCTTTTTAAAACTGCACCTAAGGCCCCATGGGCTAATAAAATGCTCTTACATAAGCCATCAGCCCTCTGCCCCCAAATCCCATAGTCTTCCTTTGCACCACCCACCTTCCTGACTTCTTCGAGGAGAGGGCTCTTTGTGAGTGGTCTTGGGGGATTCACTCCACCTTCATCCCCTGCCCTGCTAGCTCCTTGGCGGCCAGGCCCGATGGGCAGCCGTGCTGGGTGTGTTCCTGGTCTCTGCAGTAGTCCATGAGTACATCTTCTGCTTCGTCCTGGGCTTCTTCTACCCTGTCATGCTGATACTCTTCCTTGTCATTGGAGGTGAGCTTGGCTTCTGTGTGCCCCTGGAGGGGATTTCCTCCACAGGGAGGAGGCCTGTGCTCCTCCTCCTGGACGATCCAAACTGACAGTGGAAGCCACATACCCAGATGGAAGGGGATGTGCGTGTCTTCTGGGAGAAGGCACGGAAGTTGTATGTGAGAGTCGGGGTGAGAGGGAAGCAGTGTCAGGAGGCAGCAGCGGGTATTTTGAGAGATTTCTGGCTACAGAGGAACATCTGAGCAGGACACTCATAGAGGAAGACACAGAGGAGAAAACTGATGGAGATTGAGAGATTCAGTGTGAGATCCAAGATACTGAAGGATAAACAGGAATCCCGGTTTTTCATGAGCCACTGGAGACCTCCATGGGTTTCTGGAACTGCGTTCAAGGTCTTTCCCAACGGGACCTTCCTGTTCCATCTCTTCCCAGTGCCCTGGGCTAAGAGAGCAGCCGGGGAGAGAAGGCGCGGGTTTCTGGATCTGGGGTGACCATCTCTCCTCCCGCTTCAGGACCGATGAACTTCATGATGCATGACCGGCGCACAGGCCCGGCATGGAATGTGCTAATGTGGACCATGCTTTTTCTGGGCCAAGGCATCCAGGTCAGCCTGTACTGCCAGGAGTGGTATGCACGGCGGCACTGCCCCCTGCCCCAGGTAAGGCCCCATGACCCACACGCAACTCCCTCTCCAGGAGCACACGGCTCCCCTTCCCAACAGCCAGTCTCCTACTATTCCCAATTCAACAGCTATGATCAGGGGCCAGGGCCTGGTTTGGGGGTGATGGCGTCTATGTCTTGGATGCGCAGGGGGGACACTGGGAAGAACCTCATTCACAGCTCACCTTTCTCTGGCACAGACAACCTTCTGGGGGCTGGTGACACCTCGATCTTGGTCCTGCCATACCTAGAGGTTAGGGCACCTTCACTGCCCGGATGACAGCACCAAGTTCTTCTCTGCCTGCAAAGCCTGGGACCAGGGCTCATCTCACTGTACCCCCAGACCTAACTCTGAGGCAAGGGGCCTACCATGCATGACCCCACTAGAGACCTCCAAGTGCTCAGATCTATGGACCTGTGGACCTGTGGACAGACTCAGAAGGGTAGTGGCTTGAGCCTCCACCCCCATAGACTGGGCACAGGACCCCATCCCACACCATGGCCATTCAACTGTGTGGAGACTCGAAGGACTTTACAGATTTGGTGGATGTGGGGTGACTTAGAGAGACCTGAGACCACCAAGGGCTTGATTCTCGTTTTTTTTTGTTTTTGTTTTTGTTTTGTACTTTCAATACAATAAACCCTGTGTCTCTTTTTATTCATTTGTCTATTGTTTGTTCATTCATTCATCATCTGTGGAAGGCCCGCTTTTGACATGCACTATTGAAGAGTTGTGTCTGCAGAGGCAAGACTTCGTGGTGGGAAGGGCTGAGGGTCTTGGTTGACATCCTGCTTTACCTTCTCTATGCCACCCACCCTCCCCCAAACCTGGCCTCACCCCCTCTTCCACCTCAACTACTTCCTCAGCTCACATTTCCACACCCTTAATCCTTTACTCCTAGCAACTTCTAGCACATTTTGAGAGGGCACAAAGCAGGTCTCCCTTCCTTCAGCAGACTCAGGAAAGGAACAGACATTAGCAAATCTTTCAACTTGGTGAGCTTTAGTTTCCACAGCTAAAAAAAAGAATATTAAAATTAGTAGTGTCGGAAGCCAGGATGGCTCAGTGGGTTAAGTGCTCACTTTGCAGCCCTGGGGACTGAGGATCGAATCCCAGTCTCAGCCCATGTAGACCCATGTGCTGAACTGCAGTGTGCTTCCCATGCAGGAGACCCCCCAGTTCAGTTCTTGCCCCCCAGTTGTGCCCCTGGCTCAAGGGGGCGTGCCTCCCGTGCTGGAGGCCCCCAGCCCAGCTCCCGCCCTGAGAGGCCTCCACCCACCTGTGTAGAACAAAACCATGTTGAAAAACTGATGAAGTTCAACTATGGAGACTGCTCTGAGCCTTCCCTCTTCTCTCTGTCTCTCTTTCTGTCTCTGTCAAAAACAATAAAATAAATCTTTTTAAAAAATTAGGAGTGTCCAGGGGATGTTGGGATAGCTCAGCAGGTTGAGCACTTGACTTGCAACTGCAAAGTCCAGGAATCGAATCCCGGCCCCGGCCTGTGCAAACCCATATGCTGAACTGTGGCACAACTGGTAACCTCCAGATGGTGGCGAAGGTTCTCATCTCCCATGCAGGAGGCTTGGTTCTCACCTGAAGTGGCCCCACATCCACCTGTGTGGAATGAAACCATGTCACAACTAATGATGTACAAACTATGGAGACTGCTCTGGGCCCTCCCCCTTCTCTCTCTCTCTCTCTCTTACACCTTCTCTCAAACAATAAAACAAATCTTTTAAAAAAAATTTAGAATTAGGAGTGTCCTGATTGTATGGGGACAGTAGGTCAAAATACTCATATTCAGAACCTTCCAGAAGCCTGACTGTATGGTCATTCGAAGGAGAGGGTCACCGCTGTCCTCCCCCCACAGATCCCTTGCCTGGCCCGGTGCTGGGGAGACATCTGGGTCAGGAAAGGCAGAACATTAGCCCCAGGGAGACTGATCACTAAATAAACCAGGGTCCCTAAGAGAGAGAGGAAGACTTTTTAAAGCATTTTACCACTATCTATAGTATAACTTTTCATAATATAGATCTATTTCATCATTTTTAATTACCTCATGGCATTACACTGCATGTGTATACTATAATTTACCTAACTAATTACATACATTTCTGTTTCCAATATTTTGCTCTTAAAACAATTCTTTTTTTTTTTTAAAGATTTATTTTCATTGTTTTTGACAGAGAGAGATAGAGAGAGACAGAGACAGAGAGAAGGGGGAGGGCCCAGAACAGTCTCCATAGTTGCACATCATCGGTTTTTCCACATAGTTTCATTCCACAGGTGGGCGGGGCTGCACAGGGCAGGAACTGGGCCGGGGTCTCAACTAGGTAAGAACTGAACTGGGAGAACTCCCCAGTTCAGCATACGGTTCCGCATGGGCTGGGGCC
>PVKE010047066.1:0-12050 GCA_004027555.1 Craseonycteris thonglongyai | reverse complement strand
CCTGATACAGCAGCTTTGGCTACACAGAACGTTCCTGTGCTGCAACTGTATGTACCAAGGTGAGCCAATCACAACAAGCAAAGGTTCAAAGGTTATAATAGACCGCCTCTCTGACTCTGGCCAATCTGAGCAGGCTTTTTACTAGAACACAGTGTAGCTTCGGGTACAGAACATGTATAATTTGCATGCATAAAAAGCCTACTTGGATTGGCTGAGTTAGAGAGGCGGTCCGAGCAGCCTTGCAGTGATTGGTGCGGGATCGAGTTGGAAAATTCGTTTAGCGGCATATCGAGACGTTTTTCGGGATATACTCGGCGTATAAGACGACCCCCGATTTTCGGTTGACTTTTTTTGTTTCAAAAGTCGTCTTATACGCCGGAAAATATGGTAGTTCAAAGTATATGGCAGAATTTCTCAGAGAAAAGACGCAATGTTTTATTTAATTAAAAAACTTGGGATGCCATTTGGTTGTGGAAGTACAGTTTTTAGGACACAATTAGAGAGATGTAAAAATAACAGAAAAATAATTTTTTTGAATTGAAGAATTTATTTTTTTGCAAGTGTACCTACAGAGGTGATGGTAATAATGTAATGTACAAAGGAAGATGAGAATTGTGAAAGCAGGAAAGCATATAGAACCAACAGGGTGGTAAAATAGTGAGAAATTCCCAGGGTAGCTATGGTTTAGAGATTTTAAAAGCAAGGGTGGCTAAATTAAAATTTTATATTGTACACTAGAAGAAATTGCACTGTAATTTTTTAGTATTTTGCTAAACATCAGAAAGAAATTCTATGCAAATATCAAGTAAAAATATATTGGAAACAATACAGGTATTCACTAATGTAATTGAAAAAAAAAATTTTAAATATAGTATTTTTCCTATAAGCCAAAAATGCAACCAGTTTCAAAATATAATGGAGGGGATGCCAGGATAGTTCAACAGGTGCAGCACTTGTTTTGCAACCACGAGGTCTGGAGATCGAGTCCTGTCCCTGGCCCATGCAAACCCATATGCTGAACTGGGCTCAACTGTAACCACTGGGGTGGTGCAGCAGCAAAGCTCTCACCTCCCACTCACCCTCATTTCCGTTCCTTCCCACTGTGGCCATACATCCACCTCTGTGGAATGAAACTATGTCACAACTAATGATGTGCAACTATAGAGGCTGCTCTGGGCCCTTCCCTCTTCTCTCCATCTCTCCCTCTTTCTGCCACCCTCTCAATAAAATAAATCATACACACACACACACACACACACACACACACATATGTATATCCAGTGGCACTATACATATATACAGTGCCACTGAATATACAGCAAGAAATACACTTCACAAGAAATTTTCAAAAATTATATGAATAAAACTTTAAAATTCTAGGTACAAAAGAAAATGGTTGAATAAATAGAACAAAAATGCCTTTTTTATAGAGGTAATGGTAAAAAAAAGTGACTATTTTCTTGATTTAAACTATGATAACATCATTTACAAGTTTACAAAGTGATTAGTATCTCACTTAGAATAATACAGATGCAGAAACTGAAATAGCTAGGGGTAAAACCTGGCATGTTAAAGGTAAGCTGTGTGTGTATGTGTGTACGTACACACACACACACACACACACACACACACATATATATATATATATTGTTTTAATTTATATAATATATATATACACATATGTGTGTGTGTATGTATGTGTATGTGTGTGTGTGTGTGTGTATATATATATATATATACACACACACACACACATACACATACCGATATATCTCAAAATGGGACCAAGAATTTGGCAAAGTATCCTGAAATATATGAGAATTTAGCAAATGACAAAGTTGACATTTTAAATTCGTGGTGAAAGACGAACTATTTTATAAATGGTATGAAATAATTAACAAATCTTTTTAAAGACTGCTTTGAAGAAGAAAAGGGGAAAGAAAGAATGAAGAAACAAGGAAAGAAAGACAGGAAATAAGCTGTGAAAAATGTTATTTAATATATAATTAACTACAGGAAGATAAAAGATATATTTTATATAGAAATAAAGCCACAAATAAATAAATAAAAAAGGGAAAGAATTAAGGATATTGTAAATATGATGACAAAAGGTTAATTTTTATCGTGAACTTTTACAAATAAGGAAATAATATAACTTTTAGAAAAATAAAGAATGTATGTATAAACTGAAATGGATAAACCGTGTGTTAAGAAAATTATAGGGAATGCTGGGATGGCTCAATAGTTGAGCCCTCGTCTTGCAGCCCCCTGTTCTTAGGATAGCATCCTGGCCCTGCCTGGCTCATGTGGACCCATATGCTGAACTGCGGTGTGTCCCCAGTTCAGTTCTTGTCAGGGTGAGCTTCCAAAATGGGAGGCCCCTGGTTCAGCTCCCGCCCCCAGGGGTGCTGTCCTCGTAAAAGGCCCCTGGCTCTTGGAGGCATGCCTCCCACGCAGGAGGTCCCCCAGCCTGGTTCCTGCCCTGCACAGCCCTGTACCCACCTGTGAAGAGAAACTGTATCAAAAACTAATGTATAACTATGGAGACAGCTCTAGGCCCACGCCCTTCTCTCTGGCTCTCTCTCTCTCAAAAACAATAAAAAATAATCTTAAAAAAAAAAGAAAACTATAAAAGAGACACTAAAGAAATTAAAGGAAAAAATAGAAATATATATTCATGGATACTAAATACCATAAAAAATATTACATAGTTCTCAAGTCAACTTACAAATTTACTACAACTTTAAAATTATTCTGGAGATTTTTTTTTTTTTTTAAGATTTATTTTATTGATTTTTGACAGAGAGAAACAGAGACAGAGAGAGAGAGAGAGAGAGAGAAGGGGGAGGGCCCAGAGCAGTCTCCATAGTTGACATTAGTTTTCCATATAGTTTCACTCCACAGGTGGGTACAGGGCTGTGCGGGGCAGGAACTGGGCCAGGAGCCTCCCACATAGGCCCCCGGCAAGAACTGAACTGGGGGCACTCCCCAGCTCAGCATGTGGATCTGCACAGGCCGGGGCCGGGATTCGATCCTCGGTCCCTGGGGCTTCAAAGCGAGTGCTTAACCCAGTGAGCCATCCCAGCTTCCCCATATTCTGGAGATTTTTAATAAAACTTGGTAAACTTATTCCAAAATTCATATCTCAGCTTAGCTGGATCAACTAAGCCAACAAAGAAAAATAGGAAGTCGTTCTCTCAGAAATTAAAATATCTTTTATATCCATAAAATTTTAAAACTGAGATTTGAATGTTTCAAATAATAAAATTAGATCTGCCTCACATCTTTTAGAATAGTGACTTCTACATATATTGAAAACAAAAAATGTATTTAAAATATTGGTATAGTATTAAAAAAATTACATTTTAAGACAGGAAAGGCCATTTTGTATTCCAAAAGTGCAAGAAATAGGACATTAAATATTTCAATTGACAACTAAAAATAAACTTTTGTATGATAGATGATGTCATCCATAAACAAATTTAACTAAAAAAAAGAATAAAAACAACTACAAAAAGAAAAAGCCAAAACTACACAGCAAAACTATTAGCTACAGACTATGAAATTTTATTTGTAATGCATACAACAACCAAAGGAATTGGGGCCAAAATATATAGTTTCCTACAGCTTGAGTTTTACTAAAGGACATAATATTAAAAATGATGTAAGGCAAAGGATATTAAGAAGAAATCAATTCACAGGAGAGGAAATCCCAGTGGCAAATAAAAAAAAAGAAAGAAATATTATCAATCTTACTAACAAATAGGGAATGACAAGTGATAATAACAAAACATTAAATTTTATGGCAAATGTTTATGAAGTTGTGGTGAAGGTGATTCCTTCTATACTGCTGTAGATGAGCAAATTTGAAAAGCTACTTTGGAGAAAAACGCAGCAGCATGAATTTACATTTTGCAATGCAAAAGCCCAAAGGAAAATAAAAAAACTGACTAGATTTTCATTAATGGAAGAAAAACAGTTGTGGAAGTTAATTATTCACTCAAATAAATTATGAATAGCTAATTCAGCCAAATTGCCAAAAATCAATCCACAGAATAATCAATTTGCCAAATTTAAATTAAAAAATATATAAAGTTTATAACAATGTATATCACATGGAACTTTGCAAAGCAATTGGATATATTAAAAATTTTTTTTTCTTGACAGCATTTTAAGGCACGTCCAATTGTACTTCAGCAACTTGCAACTGGAGCTGAAGGAGTTAGGTATGACACAGAAAGAGAACACGCTGCTAAAGACAAAATAAAGAAAAGAGCCATTAAACACAACAGCCCAGGCTGATGATACCACAGATCCAAGTGAGTGAGGCGCAGAAAGAGGAGAGCCTGAAAGGGCACATTTTTAGCCTATGACCCATACTTTCTGAGAAATGAAATATTTTCAGATTTTAAACATGTTAATTTTTGCAGAAATCTTCAAAGCTGATAAAATTACCTTACCTCTTCACATTATTGAAAGATTTATAAATAATTAAAATTCAAACAGCAGAATATTGCAAATTTTTTATTTGATAAATTGAGCATTTGGTGGCATGGTTCTTTTTTTTCCCCTTTCTTTCTTGTTCTTGTTCTTTTTTTTGAGAGAGAGATAGAGACAGAGAGAAACAGAGAGAAGGGGAAGGGCCCAGAGCAGTCTCCATGGTTGTACACCACTAGTTTTCGATATAGTTTCACTCCACAGGTGAGCATAGGGCTGTGCAGGCCAGAAATCAGCCCCAGGCCTCCCTCGTGGGAGGCATGCCCCCATGATCTGGGGGCCTCCTACATGGGAAGCAAGCCCCAGGCAGGAGCTAAACCTGGAGCCTCCCACGTGGGAAGCTTGCCCCGTGAGAACTGAACTGGGGGCACACCCCTGTTCAGCATGTGGGTTTGCTCAGGCAGGGGCTAGCTGGATACAATCCTCGGACCCTGGAACTGGAAGATGTGTGCTCAACTTGCTGAGTCATCCTGATATCCCTGGAATGATTTTCAATGAATTGGTTTTTGGTGAATTGCTTAAAGAATGCCAAATTCATATGAAATAATGCATTACAGTTTACAAGAATGAGGTAGATTACACAGTATCATATGTTATTTATTAAGTAAAAGCTGTATTAAGCAAAATGAGACATTTCTACAAAGATCTACAGAGAATTGTATAGAGTTAGAAGGATCTATTTTCAAATAACAACAACAAAAACAACCACAACAACAACAACAAGGAGAGAAAGAAGCCCAATTCTTAAATGTGAAAATGTTTAATACCGTATATTACTCAAATAATTAAAGATAACTTAAATTTACATGTATATGTACACAGAAAAATTAATTTATATTCCTCTTCTCTTGGAATTTTGGCTAAGGCTGCAATGCTGGGGACCATGAACACTAAAGTCTCAAACATTTTAAATCTAGATGTTTAGACCACAGGGCATATAAGATATATAGCATGACAAGACTATGGCTTTTGGACATACTCAACTGCTAAATATACACAGTTGAAACAAATCAAAGAAGCATTTAGAAGGGCAATGTCTATAGATTTTTGTGCAAAACTATTTATAAACATTAATATGTCTATATTTATAGACATTAATATGTCTATAAAGTATGGAATGTTGTGTATACCCTCCTCCCTCTCTAAGACATAAGCAAGGACTCCCCTCTTGCATAAATTAAGCCAAGTGAGGTGTTTCCTGGAAGCTTCTGCTGCTTTGGGGGTATGTTGATCCAGATAGTTCTGGGATAATGTGATCAGGATTTTGGAAAGCACCAATTTCTGTACTAAATGATGAACCTAGTTTCCCATGAAGTTCTTGTAATAAGCAAAATAGTAGTCCCCTCCTAGGAAGATGATTATGTTCTAATCCCTGGAAACTTGCATGAGAATAGGAACTTTGCAGATGTGATTAAGTTAAAGATCTTGAATGGAATAATTACAAAGATTTTTATAAGAAAGAAGAAGTGTAAGACTAAGAGAAGGAGATATAACAATAGAAGCAGAGGTTGGAGTGATATACTTTGAACATGGAGGTAGGGGCCAGGAGATAAGGAATGCAGGCAACCTATTAATATATAAAGTAAAGAAAGAAAAAAAAAAAAAGGATTCTTTACTAGAACCTCCAGAAGAAATGCAGCTCTGTTGACATCTTAATTTTAGTCCCATAAGATATATTTTGAACTTCTTACTTTCAGAACTATAAGATTATATATTCATTTTGTTTAAACCAAAATTTTGTGGCAATTTATTATAGTAGCAGTAGGAACTAGTACAGCTGCTGACTTCAGGTGACAATTGCAGTGTTAAGCAAGACATGTATGTCCTGCCATCATTTTTCCCTGCCTGGTCTGAGTAGGGAGGAGGCAGAAACAGAAGTAGAGAAGATAAAACAACAACAACAAAAAATATGAGAAAAAAAGAAAAGAAAACAAAAGTGATATGGTTTGAATGTTTGTGTTCTACCAAATATAAGATTAAGTTAAACTTAATCTCCAATGTGTTAGTATTTGGAGGTGGGGACTTTGGGAGGAGATTAGGTCATAAGTGTGAAACAACATGAATTGAATTAGTGCTCTTATAAAAAAGATTGGAGGAAGGTTCCTTGCCCATTTTCTGTGTGAGGTTATAAGTCTACAACCCAGAAAAGGGTCCTTGTATGAGCCTTCTGATTCCAGACTTCCAGCCTCCAGGGCAATGAGAAATAAATTTCTGTTGTCTATAAGCTATGTAGTATCTCATTTTTATTTTTTTTTTATATAGCAGCCCAGCCTCACAGAAAAGAAAATGGAAGGAAATGGGAGGACATGGAAAGAGAGGGAGGGAATGAAAAGGAGAGGAGAGAAGGAGAAGAAAGGAGGATAGGGGAAGGGAGAGGAGAGGGGAGAGGAGAGGAGAGAAGAGCTGAAGAGAGAAGAGCAGAGGAGAGGACAGAACAGGAGAGGAGGGGAGGAAGGGGAGAAGGATAAAAGGGACTACACCATGTTTCCGACTGAAGTTTCTCTAATCTGTATCACTCTTGTGCTGAGAAAAAGCAGAGAGTCTTTGTTGCTACAATGTCTAGTTTATTCAATATAATACATACATATATAGTGTAGAACAGGATGTCTTATCTTATCAGAAAGTAGCAGAATGTTCAAGGACGAGGGCTGTTGCCCTTAGTTAATGCGTGCAACCACAAGGCTTGAACTCTGCATGACCCAATAGAATTGTGCACTCGGCACCCCTCCCCTGGTTTGAATTGTGAATAAAAGGACAAACTTGGTGTAAGTCAGGGCTTGTTGCTCTCGGATGAACCGGGGTGGCAGCCCAGATTCGAATCTGCTAATAAAATCTCCCTCACCAATTGGCAGAAGAGGGTCTGATTCCACCAAATTCTCTGTGTCGTGGTTGTCTGTCTCACGGGTGGTCTCATTCGGCACAACATATAGTATATGCAGACATATGGTTTGTTGGGGAATGAATTAGGAGGTGAGGGATAAAAGATTTTCATATTTTACTTCATAGAAATAACTGTTTTAAAGGTAGTTTAAGTGTATGTTCTGGGGAAGCCGGGATGGCTCAGTGGGTTAAGCGCTCACTTTGCAGCGCCGGGGACCGAGGATCGAATCCCGACCCCGGCCGTGCGGAACCATATGCTGAACTGGGAGCTCCCCCAGTTCAGTTCTCTCTCTGTCTCTGTCTCTCTCTCTCTGTCTCTCTCTCTTTCTCTCTCTCTCTCTCTCTCTCTCTCTCTCTCTCTCTCTCTCTCTCTGTCAAAATAAATAAATTAAGAAAAAATATTAAAAAAAAAAAAGTGTATGTTCTGTTTTAAAATTGAAGCAGGGCTTGGTGAACTCCTGAGGCCAAAATCCTCCTCCAACAGCACAGCGATGGCTTTCATCTTAAACTGGCCTCATAGACGCAAGACCCTACTACTGACAGTGTGAAGTGCAGCAGGGCCAAGCATGAGAATCCTCATACTAACTACAGGCCTCATGAAGTCTCCAGCCTCTGCTTTTCCAGTGCTATAGTCTTAATCACTTTCTTGATCAGTTTTCCCCTCCCTGAAAATTAAACAATAATTTTTTTAAAGACTTATTTTATTGTTTTTGACAGAGAGAGAGACGGAGACAGAGAAAGCAGTCTCCATAGTTATACGTTATCAATTTTTGACATGGTTTTGTTCCACACAGGTGGGTGGTGGCCATGCAGGACAGGAACTGGGCTGTGGGCCCCCTGCATGGGAGACACACCTCCTTGAGCCAGGGGCCAAACAGGGGGGCAAGAACTGAACTGGGGGCCTCCCATCTTGGAAGCACACCCCAGTTCATCATATAGGTCCACCAGGGGCTGAGGTAGGAATTTAATCTTTGGTCCTCAGGGCTGCAAAGTGAGCAATTAACCCATTGAGCCATCTTGGCTTCCCTTAAACAATAAATTGTTCCTAGAATGTCCACTGACTTCTGCTTTTAGATAATTACCCTGAAAGTTAAACAATAGGCTGTTAACCCTGATTTCCCAAAATGTCCTTTACTCCAGCTTTAGTTAATCATCTGGGATTTTGTGATTGGCTCTAGCTAAATTTTAGTTAGTTGTATTTGGTAGACTTTAATTATCCTGGGACTTGTGATCTGTGCTTGTTCATTGGAATCCTTGTGGCCCAGCATTCTTTTGAGGCTGTATTGTTCCTGGGATGACAACACTGTTGGAATGACCAGATAGCAGGAAGGAGACCACAGGCTCCATGAAGCTTAATGAACTCCTCCAGGAACCATCACATAGCCCACGTGGCTCCTGGAAGAATACCAGGATTCCCCCACTACGATTTTGCCCTAAGTAGCCCTTGCTGGACTGAGAATGTAAGGCAGTCTTTGAGGGTGGGAACCTGCTACCTTCTCAGGTCACCAATGCCCTGATAAAAAATGCTTATTCTATAACCTACTCCTGTGTGGGTCTACTGGCTGAACAGTACAGGCAGCACAAGCCTGGACCTAGGTTGTCTTCTGGTAAAAAAAATCAGCACATTTATGAAAATATCTATTTCCATAAAGATATAGATATTGGTGACATAAAGGAAAAAGTGCTGTTTTCTATTTTAATCACCATGGGGCAGAGAAACCCAAATGTCTATAAGAGGTGAGACACAAGAAAAATCAGTAATACAATTTCAGCAGAAAATTACCAATTCAGTTTTTAAAAATTGTGGCATTCCTGATATTCCCTGATATTATTGGTATAAGTTTGAGTGGGGGTGATGTTTCTAACCACCAAAGGACTAGTAATTTAAGTCATTTTTATTTAGGTATTCTGGGACAAAGATAAAGCCAGAAACTGGAGAACTTATTAAAAATTGAGCCCAGATTTCAGATAGAATAATTGTGTGTGTTTGTGTGTGCATGCATTTAAATTCATATTACTCTTTCACGTGACAGTTCTTTAGACATCTTCAGGATGTGCTAGATGTCTACAGATTATGCAGATATTGAAATGTTTCAATTATGCAGTCTACCAGAGAATAAGACTGTTTATAGTAAATCATTAATGCTGTGGTGTCAACAGTAATTGCAAAAGAGAAAAATATTGGAGGTCTGCACAGACTGAACTTTTGAGAGAAATATCAGTGGAGAGGAAAATAGCATGAACTATGACATGAAGGTGAAATGATACAGCTGAAACTATGGCCTTGTTTCTTGGAAAACGAAGAGGATCAGTCAGCTGACTCCTTCCCAATATCAGCATTCCTGAGGATAAACGTCCTCTTCCAGGTAAGTCATTGAGTGGAGAGAACAAAGACTTTTCAATCCATCTTTGTCATTCACATCCACATTCATAGATGCCACACTTGTTTTGCTTGCTTTTACAGAAGAGGAATTCTGTTTGAAAAATCTAAAATTGCTAAGGCTGGGACATAACTATCCTTTCACAGTACTAGTCTTCTATAAACTGTTATTTGTGGTCACAGTCTAATTTGTTTGTGTCCTGACTATATAGAGAGGCTGAAATTTCAACAAACATTTTGTAAGAATTTCATAGTCATTCTTCAGTTGAGTTGGCTACTTGGGAGGCTTAGTGGAACACCTGTGATGTGAGGTGAAATGTGTTACTTCTGGGATATGTCTGATATCTGAAAGCTAAAGGAACAGAAGACATTCAGGGAATTAGAGATTCTGAGAGTGAGGTGAGAGGATTTGTGCATGAAGACTGTGGACTGCCATTCATACTATGGGTGGGTGGGATATCTCTTTAAATTATTATTAAATATAAAAACAACAAGTATAGAACAACTTGTCTTCTTCCAAAATGAGATTTTGTGGCAGTTTTCCCCCTAAATTTTGTGTAATTTAAAGGACTTGCTTGACTGCCATCTCCTGTAGCTGCTTTGGGCCCTAGAATCTTCATTTCAACCCTAGCGCTTAGAGGCGTATTTTCACAATTTAGTGGTGTGTCTATCAAAAATAATGGACTAATTTGGCCAGCAGTTAATTTATATTAATTTTGAGGAATACATTTTAGTTTTTAATTATGTTCATAAAGACATTCAGTTTAAGGGCAGAATATCCTATCAAATTAAAAGTTTATACAGTCTTTTGCCAAAAAAAAATCTTTTGCAAAAGAACAGAAGGGACTTGAAAAGAGCTGCAGTGTCTAACATTTTTTTAAATTGAAATTCTTTTAAGTGTGGCTCATAGTTTAATGGCTACTATATGGCAACATTGCTTCCAGAAAACCTCCATTCCTAAATATCATGACATTTAAGTATGGAATAAAGAATGGTCTATGTCAATTATTTATAATATATTGAGTACACAAATTGAGATGATAATAGCTGAGTGTTTTATATTAATGAATTCATTATATAACGGGTGTCCCAAAATTCATGCAAGAAGTAGTTTTGATAGAGAACAGAGGCTTATAATTAAAAATTGTAAATTTTTTATTGATTCATAAAGTATACAGTATAGGGTTATGTATGGAATAGCATATCAGGTAAATGGCCTTCACAGCTTGTTGGCATAAACCTTAGATTTCAAAAAACCCCAAGGAAAAAAGTCCAATGGTGTTAAATTGCATGATCTGGGCAGCCAATTCTGATCACCAAAACAGGAAATTACACGGCCAAGAAATGACTCATGCAGCAATTGAAATGTTTCTCGGGCTGTATGGCATGTGGCACCGTCGAAGGTTTATGCCAACAAGCCCATGACCACCCACACCTTGAAGGAGGAAACTGAGTGCTGTATCAACGAAATTCAGCCACATTATGCAAAACGGTAATGAAAAATTTCAACAAAAGAATGCATATGTGCCAACAAAACCGTGGAGACCATTTACCCAATATGCCATTCCATACGTAACCTTATACTGTATACTTTATGAATCAATAAAAAATTTACAGTTTTTAATTATAAACCTGTGTTTTCTATCAAAATTACTTCTTGCATGAATTTTGGGACACACGTTAGGTGCCTTATATCAGGGGTGGCCAATAAGTGGATCGCGGTCGACTGGTCGATCGCGAGGCCAATTTTGGTCGATCGTTGATTGCTCACAATGTCTGGGGTGGAATTCCGTGTACCATGGACTTTGAAGCGATTGTAGCTCTTATAACTCGAGCGGCGCCACTGCGGCGCCAGGATGATTTGAAGCGCCAACTCGAGCAGCGCCAATACAGCGCCCGGCTGATTTGAAGCGCCAACTCGAGTGGTGCCGCTGCGGCACCTGGCTGATTTGAAGTGCCATATCATAACATACAATCCTAAGAAACTGACAAAATGGGGTATCAGAGTTTATACTCTAACTGACTCGAAGACTGGCTACATTTGCTGCATTTTGCCATATTATGGATCACTCACAACAGAGCTCTTGGTCAGAACCAATTTACCTGTTTCATCAAGAATTCCGATACACTTATACAAAATGTTGTTGGAGAAAATTCCAGGTGCTCAGGGGCACCATATGTACATGGATCGCTACTATACTAGTTATGTCTTAGCTCAAGAACTAGCCAAATTGAAATGCAATATCTCTGGAACGATCTTAACGAACAGGAAAGAATTGCCCAAGGAAATAAA
>PVKE010047065.1:0-12049 GCA_004027555.1 Craseonycteris thonglongyai | reverse complement strand
TCTCTCTCTCTCTCTCTCTCTCTCTCTCTCTCTCTCTCTCTCTCTCTCTCTCTCTCTCTCTCTCTCTCTCTCATCTTTCAAATTAGTAAAATAAATCTTAAATTAAAAAAAGAAAGAAAGAAGTGTTGCAGCAGAGTTTAAAAGAAAATGAGGTTACTGAGTCCTGGATACTTGTGAGGTAAGAGGTAATATATACCAAGATGAGAGAAATACAAAAGAAAACTGGCACAGAAATAAACTTCTCTAAAAAGTTTGTTTAAGATGCCAGGATAACTCAACAGGTCAAGTGCTTGCTTTGCAACTGCGAGGTCTGTGGATCAAATCCCAGCCCCAGCCCATGCAACCCCATATGCTGAACTGTATGCAGCGCAACTGGAACTGCTAGATGACCCAGGGTCAAAGGTTCTCACTTCCCATGTGGGAGGACCCCCGGTTCTGTTCCCACCCTGTGCAACCCCACATCCACCTGTGTGGAATGAAAATGTCATAATTAATGATGTACAACTATGGAGACTGCTCTGGTCACCCCCTGCCCCCGTCCCTTCTCTCAAACAATAAATCTTTAAAATATAAAATAAAAATTTTGCTTAAGAAGCCCTCCCCAAGGAGGAGACATCACAGTTTAGTGGAAAAGAAAGTGTTTCAGAGTCAAACAGGCCCTGGGTTTGAAGCTCAGGTAGGCCATTTACTAGCTTTGTGACTTTGGATAAGTTACTACTCTTTCTGAGCCTTGGGTTTCTTCTAAAGTTGAAATGTGGCATTCAGTAAAGCAGCTGGCACTCAGTGGGCATTTAAAAAATATCTGTTTCCTCTTCCTCACATGACCACAGAACTCAGACAATTCAACTATATTATAAATTAAAATCTTTGGGGGGAGGGGGAAAGACTGTTCTGGCAACTTAATCATTTCAACTGACTTATCAAACTTTTAGATACAACTGGTACAAACTAGGGCAGTCTTAATTATGCATACATCTATGCTAAATGACCATGCTCTGAAATATGCTCTGATGGCAAAAAAGCTAGTGGATGCAGTAGTGGAAGCTATATACAAATTATAGGAATAAATAACCCTGCTGTAAGCTCTGATCAGATCACTCCTGGAATAATATATTCAATTCAGAGCACTACATTATTCTGAAACGGGCAAGGAGGATGATTCCTTTTATTTGAGGGCTCGCACAAAACTGCATGTGTCACAATACTGAGGCTGGCAGGGCAAATATTAATTCCATTTTAGAGATGAGAAAACTGAGGCTGAAAAATTCCGAATGAGTCTAGAAATTGAGCATAGAAACCATCCAGGTCTGAAATTTCATAATTCTTTAGAAAACACTTGAAGTTGGAAGTAGGCTTAGACTGCCTTGAAAAACAGAAATTAGGAAGCACTATCAAGTTCTTCATGTGTGAGTGCGTACATGCACACAGTACACAAAAACACACCCACAAACTGGAGGAAAAGACACTTTCTGAAAGACTGTATTTACGGTACTGTTAGCAGTGATTCCTCTGGGGAGTGGAAGTGACGCACGAAGACGATCCTCTTAATGATTCCCTAAACCCTTGCAAATGAATTACTATGAGCATGAACTACAAAAAGCACGTAGAAGTTCAAGTTTTAGGCTGTCGTGCAAGGACTAGATGTATGCTGGATGGAACCAGAAAACAGAGCAGCAACCCAAGAGAGGGATAAAGGGCAGGAGCACAAACTTCACCAAACGTAATGAAAAGAGCTGTCCAGCAGCGCAATGGCGTCTCCAGGACCAGCGAGTCCCCGCCCTCCGACTGTAGGAAGGTCCGGCGAGAGGTCCGGGCTCCACCTCAAGATCTTTCCAAAACCCGAATCCCCGACTCCGACCGTGGGAAAGGGCCGGCCCGCCATTACCTCGCTGAGAGTGAAGAGTCCGTAGGCCGTTAGCCACACGGTGCAAGTGACAGCGGTGAGCAGGCGCAACGAGAGCCGAGGGGAGCTGAGGCAGAACTCCCGGCAGGATGGGGAGTGGTAGCGACACTGCAGGGTCAGGCGGCCGCCGCAGATGTCCGAGAAGCTCCGCTCGTCCTCCATGGCCGGCTCGCCCCACCGCGGCAACTCCGGCCGCTCTAGCCGCCCACCCGCCCGCGTCCTCTCTATGGCTCTGGACCCACTTCCTGAGAACGGGGTGGGCCCCGCCCCCGCCCTGCAAGCCCCGCCCTGCAAGCCCCGCCCTGCAAGCCCCGCCCTGCAAGCCCCGCCCTGCAAGCCCCGCCCTGCAAGCCCCGCCCTGCAAGCCCCGCCCTGCAAGCCCCGCGCAGCCTCTGTTCTGCCGGGAGCCGGTGCACAGGTTTTGGAAGCTTTTTTTTAGGATTGTCTACTAGAGACTCGTAGGGGATAGCAACTCAGCGGACATATTAAAACCGCTGTTAACATGCTTTTTGCTCGATAAACTGATTTCTATTTCTCAGACAGAATACGTCCCTAGGCCTAGGAGACACCCCACAGGTATCCATTCTCATGTATCCATTCATTTCTGGGCCAGGAAGAGTCAGGTGCTGAGGATACAGCGCGGTAAATTATATTGAAAAGGTCTCTGCCTTCAAATAGCTTCCTTCCTAGTAAGAAAAGCAATGTGGAAATAATGCCAGAGAATGCTGTTGGCAATAATATGACCAGCAGGGGAGGCTTGGGAACTTTTCAACAGGACATTCAGGAAAACCTCTGAGTAGACACTGGAGCTACAAGGACAAGGAGCCAGATTGGTGGCCTGGGGGAGTTCTGGAGGAGGAATTTGCCTGGAAGATGAATCAGGAAAAGCAAAGCCCCTGAAGCTGAAACAAAGTTGGCTTATTGGAGGAATCAAAGGTCAGAGAGGCTGATGCATGGGAAACGCAGTCGAAAGTTGGGGAGGTAGGTAGGGTTCAGATTTAGGAGGGTCTTGTAGGGCCTGCTAAAGAGTGTATTTCACTGCCTGGGGTTTCTGTCTCCGAAATCACTGCACTGAATAGGCAGACAAGTCCTAGCTGGAAGGTAAGCAATAGTGGAAGATGCAGAAAGGATGGATAATAAAATTAATAAACTGATGAGTAATTGTGGCCTGTGGGTTCCCCTTTTCTCCCTAGGATGTGACCCAAGGGTGTCTGTGAGACCTGTTAAAGGTTGTGGTGCTTTAGCCCTGAGGCAGTCAGATATTAAAGAATTGATCCCTTTGTGTATATAGATAAATAGCCTAACTCTTTCACCAGCTTTAAGTCTCCGAAAAAAGTCAGGTTCAGTTTCTCCACCTTTATCCAGGATTTCTTTCCTTCCTTCCTTCCTTCCTTTTCATCTAAAGGATTTTCTTCAACTATTGCTTTGTTTTTTCAGTTTCTGTACCCTGAATCTTACCAAGCAATGTACCCCTCTCATATTGATGCACTTTATAATTTTCATAGAAGAGATGTTTGCTTATTGTAGAAAAATTTTTAAATACAAAAAAAGAAGAAAACCGGGGAAGCTGGGATGGCTTAGTGAGTTAGGATCAAATCCTGGCCCTGGACCGTGCGGAACCATATGCTGAACTGGGAGCTCCTTCAGTTCAGTTCTCTCTGTCTCTGTATCTCTCTCTCTCTCTCTCTCTGTCAAAAATAAAAATAAAAAAATATATATTTTTTAAAAAAAGAAGAAAACAAATGTCAGTGTTTTGGGGAAACTCTGGACCTGGAGTTCTTAACCTGGGCTCCATGGATAAAAAGCAGAGTTTCATCTTTAGTTTTACTGTTAAACTTCTAATTGAAATTTAATATTTCTTTTGATTATGAATGCAGCCAACAGACCAATTAGTATTAGCAATACTTGTGATTTTTATCACTGATAGAAACCACAGATATTTTCATAATTGGTTAGTTCCCCCAAAATAATTTTTTAAATATTAAATTATTAGGGATAGTGTGGTAATATAATTCAAAAATCTTTATAATCACTTTGCTCTGTCAGATCACAGCATCATCTTAACTCTGTTATGCAGTTTGCGCCTCAGTAGAAACTCAAACATATATTTGCCATTCACATAGATACCACCTGGGATATGAAGTGACAAGTTCTCTTGATCATGACTGTAAAAACAGCAAACAGTGATTCTTTTAGCTTTCAATGTTGGATTCTTAAAACCTTTCTATAGAATTGTTAGTATTTGCTTGTACTTATGGATTAAAACAAGCTTGTTCAACCGGAGGCCCACGGGCTGTATATGGTCTAGGATGGCATTGAATGGGGCCCAACACAAATTGTAAACTTTATTAAAACATTATGAGATCTTCATTTTAGCTCATCAGCTATAGTTAGCATTAGTGTATTTATTTATTTGTTTTGTTTTTCATAGAGACAGAGACAGAGAGAAGGGGAGGGCCCAAAGCAGTCTCCATAGTTGTATGTCATCAGTTTTCAACACGGTTTCATTTCACACAGGTGGGCCGGTGGGTAGGGGGGATGGAACTAGGCTGGTGCCCCCTCAAGCCAGGGGCCAAATGGGGGGGCAAGAACAAAACTGGGGGTCTCCCACATGGGAAGCACGCCTCAGTTCTGCATATGGGCCTGCACAAGCCAGGGCTGGGATTCGATCTGCAGTCCCTGGGGCTGTAAAGTGGGTGCTTAACCTGCTGAGCCATCCTGATTCCCCCAGCATTAGTGTATTTTATGTGTAGCCCAAGACAGTTCTTCCAGTGTGGCCCAGGGAAGCCAAAAGATTAGACACCCCTGAATTAAAAGGTTGTTCTAACAATACTGTCTTACATTATAGTTTTTATTCTATTTACTTTTTTTATGACATAGCCTTAATAATTGTTGCTACTGTGTAAACTGAGAGTAGGTCTCCTTCTATAATAGGGCCACTTACACATAGGGGAAGGAAAGTAAAAGCCCATATAAATAAAAATAAGTCCCCAAGGGGCTTTTAAAAAGATAAGTATTGCTAATATACCTCAATTAAAAAAGAAACAAATGAAAAGAACTTATAAAACTTGTTACAACTTAGTGAAATTGATCAATAAATTAATTTACTTTGCATAATTATACTTTGATAAGTATAATACATTTCATCTTTCCTTTTTTAGAATTCCATTTTGATTTATCTATATAGTTTCGTGGGTGTATCTCTATATAGCTTTTTTAGTGGTTGCTCTAGGTATTACATTATATATACACAACTGTTTTAGAAAAAACTCAGTCTTCCTCCTGTGTTTCTCCTTTACTCTCACATTGCTATAATACTCACAACACTTCTGATGCCAAATGTGTAGGATTTTTCTTCCCACACCAAGAGCAGCTTTTTTTTTTTTTTTTAAAGATTTTGGCAGAGAGAAAGAGAGACAGAGAGAGACAGAGAAAAGGTGGAGGGCCCAGAGTAGTCTCCATAGTTGACATTAGTTTTCCATATGTTTCACTCCACAGGTGTGCACGGGGCTGCACAGGGCAGGAACTGGGCCGGGAGCCTCCCACATAGGCCCCGGCAAGAACTGAACTGGGGGCACATCTCAGTTCAACATGTGGGTCCACATGGGCCGGGGCCAGGATTCGATCCTCGGTCCCCGGGGCTTCAAAGCAAGCGCTTAACCTGCTGAGCCATCCCAGCTTTCCCAAGAGCAGTTTTTTGTGATGGCAGCTGAGTGGTGTCCTACACTTTAACTCAATTCTGACACTTATCTACCTGGAGATACCTTGAGATTCCACAGGTGAAGTGCTCAATCTCACAAGATTGCCCCCTACTTGGCTAAAAATCAGGACTTCTCATTATCTCCTCTCCCTTGGATTACATTATTAGCTAGGGCATCTCACAGAACTCAGAGAAACACTTAAGTTTATCAGTTTATTACATAATAATGGATATGATAAATGATACAGATTAACAACCAAATGAAGAGATACATAGGGTGAGATCTGGGAGGGTCCCAGTACAGAAGCTTCTGTTCCTGTGGAGTTGGGGTGCATCACCCTCCCTGCACATGGGTATATTCACCTTCCTGAAAGCTCTCCAAACCCTGTACTTTGGGGATTTTATAGAGGCTTCATTACATAGGCATGATCTATCATTAACTCCATTTTCAGATCCTCTCCTCTCTCCAGAAGGGAGCAGGCTGAAATTCCAAGTTTCTAATCATGACTTGGTCTTTCTGGTGACAAGCCCCTCCATATCCAGAAGCCAACCAGGAGTCCACCTAGAGTCACCTCATTAGAACAAAGGACAACGCTATCACCCAGGAAATTCCAAGGGATTTAGGAACTCTGTGTCAGGAACTGGGATCAAAATACAAATATAAGAATAAAAGATGTGACTAGGGGAAGCCGGGATGGCTCAGTGGGTTAAGCGCTCACTTTGCAGTGCTGGGGACCAGGGATCGAATCCCGGCCCCGGCCCGTGCGGACCCATATGCTGAACTGGGAGCTCCCCCAGTTCAGTTCTCTCTCTGTCTCTGTCTCTGTATCTCTCTCTTTCTCTGTCAAAAAGCAATAAAAATAAATAAATAAATAAAAGATGTGACTAGTACTCTTATCACTTAGGAAATTATAAGGGTTTTAAGAGCTCTGTTAGGAACCAGGGGACAGAGACCAATATATATTTTCTATTATCTCACAATTTACCACAATCTACTGGTACCAACATTTTACCAGTTTAAGTGAAATACAGAAACTTTACCTTCTTTTCTGTTCCTTTAACCGTCTCCATTTATAATTGTCTTAATATTTCTCTACATTCATTGAGATGAGTGTATTGACATACGGTAATTTTTACTTCAAACATAATTTAGGGAACTCAAAGAAGTCTATGTGTTTACTCATATCTTTTCTGTTTCCATTGTTCTTTCTTCCTCCTTCATATTTCAATATTTCTTCTTTTATTGTCCTATTTTTGCTCAGAGAACTACGGTACCCTTACCCATTCTTTTAAGGTAGGTCTACTGGGTGACAAATTTTCTTAGTTTTCCTTCATCTGAGAATGTCTTGATTTCTCCTTCATTCATGAAGGATATTTTCACTGGATACAGAAGTCTGGGTAGACAGTTTTCTTTCAGCACTTAGAAAATATTGTACCATTTCTGGCCTCCATAGCTTCTAATGGGGAACCTGTAATTTGAATTATTTTTTCCTATATGGAAGGTGTTATTTCTTCATAGCTGCTTTCAAGATCTTTGTCTTTAGTTATTCAGAAGTGTGACTGTGATGTGTCTTGCATGAATCTCTTTGGGTTTATTCTATTTGGTTTTGCTCAGCTTCCTGAATCTGTAAGTTTATGTCTTGCCAAATTTTGGAAATTTTCAGTCATTATTTCTTCTTTTTATTCAGCCTCATCCTTTTTCTTCTCATCTTCTGGGACTCCAATGATACTGTTGTTAGGTTATTCTATTTTTGTTATAGTCCCACAGGTCCCTGAGCAATCTCCACAGTCGTCCATCATCAGTTTTTTGACATGGTTTCATTCCACACGGTTGAGTGGGGGCTGCATGGGTCAGGAACTGGCCTGGAGGCCTCCCACATGGCAAGCACACCCCAGTTCAGCATATGGGTCCACATGGGCCAGGGTCAGGATTTGATCCTTGGTCCCCAGGGCTGCAAAGCAAGAGCTTAACCTGCTGAGCTATCCCGACTTCCCCTAGATAATTTTTGAATAAGAGAAAATATTACACATAATCCTAAAACCTTTTAGTTTTACATATTGCTTTTCCATCATTATTGCTTAATATCTGCACTTTAACAATTATTCTAGTCATAGTATGGTGAATAAGAAAGAAAAGGGCTCTGTAATCAATTTAACCAAAAGTAACCTCTCAGGGTGATCTGACCATAACTGAGCAGGTCATGGTGGGTAGTCACAACCGAGGCCTATAACTTCCTTAGTAAAAGGTTTATCTTTGTCTTAAGTAAGTCCTATCCACTGTTCTTATGCATCTAGGTGGACATACGTTTGAAAAGCCTAACCACCCTCAAGAGAGCACATAATCTTGTTAACTGTGCTGTGCTTCAGTTCCTGCCTTGCTTTTTCCCAGCTTCATGTGATCTTCCGTACCGTTATGTTCCCTCCTTAATTCCAAATGCATAAAAGAAAAATGCAAACTGTCCTTCTCCAAAGCATTTTTCTCCATCTATTGAGATCTTGCTTTCAGGCATATCCTCTGTTTGGCTCAAACAAACTCTAATAAACTCTTATAATAAAATTTTTCTGCAGCTTTTGATGTTCTTACATCAACAGCCCTTAGGTCACCCTTTAACCTAGGAGTGAAAAATACCTGAGAAGGACTCCTGTAGCTTCAAATGGCTTTATTGTTTAGCGGAAACTGTTCTTTAGGCTTTTCAGAGTGAACAGGCAGTCAGTATAAACAGAGGATTACTAGAATGAGTATTTAGGTGAAGGAGGATAGAGGGGAGCAGTCTTGTCTGTCCTATCTTAGGTCAGTAATTATGTCTGTCTTTTGTCTTAGATACTTCTTATCTCTATTTTTCATTAGCCTTCTCTTTCAATGAAGCTACTTTGAAATTTGAAACCTTTTGTAAGGGTATGCATGCCAGTTAAAATAGGCATCTTACTGCGTTTTCTCAATTTGTAAACTCTTACTTTCAAGTGTACTTTTAAAATGGTTTTATCTAAATGGAACACGCCTCATAATGGCCAAGCAATTCTAGACTGTCTCCAGCAAGATTTTACCTCCTTTGTAAATATCTGCAGCTTCCAGAACTATAGATCTTAAGCATAAAATTAGCAGGTATGCTGGAAGGTGGCATGCTCAATTCTTTTGTTCTTTTGATATAAAGGATTCCATTTCTTAATATTCCCCTGAGGCCTCCTGCTAGACCTTGTCCAACCCCAGCTGCTAACAACAATTTTCATGGGACCTTGGATTAACAAAGGGACTGAACACATACACCCCAGGAAATGGGGATTATTGATTGATCCCACACAAAATGGGTAACTGCAGCTGCCACCAACAGTTCTCATTGGGAATCTAGGAGACTGATTCCAAGCAAATGGATAATTGCGGACTAAACCATCAGCAACCAGGGACGGAGCTCAGTGCTTAGATTTCTACTCAGGGAATTGTGGTTGAAAGGCTAGGGACTTGGCTCATGAGGTGTAGACTGTCCACCACTTACTTGTCTCTGGGGCAGAATTCTCTTCAATTGGCTGTGGCCAGAATTATCAACCAGTAAGCTGATCTGCCTTATACAGGAAAACCAATTAGATCAAGAGCTTGAATGCAAAGATAGGAACTTACCAATAGCCCTAGGAAACAGAAAGAAAGACAGTGATCTCAAAATGGGGTTCATGGGCATCACACCTATGTACCTCATTGTCCCCAAATGCCTTCAGAAGTTGGTTTCTATTCCACTGTTCCCACCAAATCTATTTTTAAAAAGATTCAACTGACAAAATTTGTCTTAATTGAGTGATTCATGAGATAGGCAGCATACCATTGAGCAACTAGGAGTCTCTCTGAGGGGTTATATACAAACTAGAAATAAGAGTGGGGCCAGGGAGCTGTTGACAAAGGAAAAGAAAGCATTGTTTTTGGGCCAGGACATCTTTTCTTTGGAGGAAGAGAAATGAAAGGGTTTATATCATGCAGATTTCCACTTCTTTCTTTGGGGGATAGAGAGGGTTCCAGACTGGTTGACTAAGATTACACTTCTGGGAGATGCAGGATAGCTCAGCAGCTGAGCGTTTGCCTCACAATCTCCAGGTCTGGGGTTCAATTCCCAGCCCCACCCTGGCCTGTGCAACCTCATATGCTGAACTGCTACACAACTGGTAACTGTCAGGATGGCTTGACCCTGAAGGTTCTCGCCTCCAGTGTGAGAATCCCCTAGCTCAGTTCTGCCCCAGTCTGCCCCACATCCACCTGTGTGGAATGAAACCATGTCACAACTAATGATGTACAACTATGGAGACTGCTCTGGGCCCTTCCCCTTCTCTCTCTCTTACACACACCTTTCAAAAAACAATAAAATAAAAAATATATATTTTTTAAAAAGGAAGAGGGGAAGCCGGGATGGCTCAGTGGGTTAAGTGTTCACTTTGAAGCCCTGGGGACAGAGGATCGAATCCCGGCCCCAGCCCGTGTGGACTCATATGCTGAACTGGGGAGTGACCCCAGTTCGGTTCTCGCTGGGGTGAGACCCTGGCCCAGTTCCTGCCCTGTGCAGCCCCACTCCCACCTGTGGAATGAAACTATGTGGAAAAACAAATGATGTACAACTATGGAGACTGTTCTGGGCCCTCCCCCTTCTCTCTGTCTCTGTCTGTGTATCTCTCTCTCTCTCTCTCTGTCAAAAACAATAAAAATAAATCTTTAAAAATTGAAAGACTTATTCAACAAAAAAATGTGGAAAAATTGACTGTTTAAGATAACTACATTTGATTCTTATTTCATTCAATATACTAAAAGAAATTGAGTGGCCACTTTCAGTTATTGCAATGCATTTATACCAGAGGGTGCCAAAAATATGAAGCATCCAAAAAATAATCATTTACACATTCAGTTATTATAAGAGTACTAATTCTTACTTTTTTGCATCTTTAGAATGTGACACTGCTTTCCCCTTTTCCAATAGTTACTTGACTGTACAGTAAGAAAGAATGACTTGGAGAAAGCAGATCAGCTACAGCAGGGATTCCCAACCCCGTGCCCGCGGGTGTCATGGCGCCCACGGCCCGATTTGTGTGCGCCCACCATTGTTTGACTGCATCTAAAGTTTTTCATAAACACTAAGTAAAACTATCATTTATTTTTATACATTTGTTAGAATTTTAAAATACTGTTTGAGTATCTACACAGGTTTATGATATTCGTTGGTATGTTTGCGATATCGTATGTATAAGTGTTTCCCTAGCTTTCACCTTTGTACATGTCGCGTCGTGTGTAGCCGCTGCACTCTTTACACTCTCCTCCCCCCACCCGGGAGGCGCCAAGTTGCCATTTTGATCGCGGTTGCTGGACTGATCGGGTCGTGATGGTTAGCTAGGATCACAGTGTTTTGATATATTCGATTTTAAATGAACTAAAAGCGAGGTAGGTAATCTATTATTATAGTGGCAATTTGATATGATATTGTAGTTCTATAACTATTTTTATTTTTATTTTTTTACTCCTGAAATGAGTGGACCAAATAAGAGAAAACGAACCTATAATTTTAACACAGACTGGGAGGAATCATATTGTTTCACTCATTTAAAAGGTAAATGCGTTTGCCTGCTGTGTGGCAGTAGTATTGCAGTGCCGAAAAAACATAATGTTGAACGTCACTTTCAGACAAGTCATACCACTTTTGATACGAATTATCCACTTAAATCTGAAGTAAGAAAGAAAATAATAAATCAACTAAAATGAAGTTTAACTACTCAACAGACTGTTTTCACTAGACATGTGGAAAAATCTAAAAAGGCAACCATTGCTTCTTTCAAAATTTCTCACATGCTCACAAAAAAGAAAAAACCTTTCCAGGATGGTGAATTGTTAAAAGAAGCATTTCTGACTGCTGCCAATTGTTTGAGGAATATTCTAACAAGCGTGAGATTATGTCGGCGATACAAGACCTACAGTTGTCAACTAACACAGTCACAAGAAGAATACACGCAATTTCAAAAGACTTGCAAACTCAGTTAAAGACTGACTTGGAAATAGGTGACTGCTTCTCTCTGCAATTTGACGAGTCAACAGATATATCAGACACCACACAGTTGGCAGTTATGGTGAGAATGGTATTTAGTAACTTCACAGTAAAAGAGGAGCTGTTGCAAATATTACCAATGAAAGGACAGACGAGAGGTGAGGATATTTCTAAAACTTTCAGAACATACACCAGGTCGATAAACATGCCTTTGCATAAGTTGTCTGCGATAACTACTGATAGGGCACCAGCAATGGTTGGTCAAAACAAAGGATTTATTGCCCTTTGCAGGAAAGATGAATCATTTTCAAACTTTATGTCCTACCACTGTATTATCCATCAGGAAGCTTTGTGTTGTAAAATACTGCCCTTTGAACATGTTATGAAAATAGTCACAAAGATAATCAACTCTATTCGAGCAGCTCCATTGTAACACCGACT
>PVKE010047064.1:0-12049 GCA_004027555.1 Craseonycteris thonglongyai | reverse complement strand
GGAGAGAAGACGTGCTCAGAATAACATGTCACTCATTGGAGAGAAGGGATTGTTGATTTGTAATGCAGTGATGGTCTTTCAGTGTACAGCTGAAGGGAGCTTTGGGTTGGTAATGACTAGTGATGTGGAATGCTGCAAATTAGAACTGGGTGGGGAGAAGGAGCAGCCTAAAAGCGGGCCGAAGTTGCGGCCTTTTATAGACTCCAAAGTTAGGAAAAACGTTTCTGTAGACTTGAGTTCTATGGTTCGTTACTGCCCCATCAGTGGAGTAACTTTTTATATCATTATGTAGGTGTATAACTAGAAATCAGAATGATAAAATTAATTAGTACTGTTCTGGGTGCACTTTTATGTTTTTGTCACAACTGGTATGAATGTTTGAAAAACATTGTAGTGCAAAACTCTGAAATGGTGGGGACCTAAAATAGTATAGCTTCCAATATAGGAAGAATTAAACAACTGTTGTTTTTTATGTGCCTGTGTATTTGAACAAAAGTTTAATTAACAAATAGATGTTCCAAATAATATTAGCAGGGATGTTCAAGTAATAAAGAAAGCAACACTCACCTCATTGTTCTCTTTAAGGATAATAAGGATGCTCTTACATTTTCTTAGATAAAAAGAAAAATATTTTTTTATCTTATCTCAGAAACTTTACTAGTTTCTTTTGAAATGTAATCAGCTGCAAGAAGTAGATGCAGTCAGTTCACACAATAGAAAACAAACTGTTCATATAGCCCCCCCACCCCCCGCAATGAAGGTGTTGCTTTTCATGTCTGTAGGATTCAATCAAATCAAATTATGAGATATTATATAAGGCCCTGCCCAACTTCTCCCAGTCTTCCTTTCCAGCCTAATTTCACTGGTCTGTTAGGCGTAACCAGTCTCTCAGTCTCTCATGCTCTCTGCAAACACTGCTGTTTTTCTTACTCATAAATGTCTGCACTGTCTGTCCTCTTTGCTTAGGATTCCTTTGCCCTCCTTCACTCAGTGAATTTCTACTTATCTTAGAAGACCTAGTTCAGATAGCTCTCCCCACAAGTTCAATCCCCATTTTCAGTCAGAATGAATCTTTGTTTATCCACTGTACTTTTCATGTCCCTTCCATATAGCTGGCAGTTACTGTATGCCACTGTCATTTGACTGTATGTTTAGTTTCACCCATTCCGGGGTAAGTGTGTCCTGAAGGCATGTACTTTTGAACATTCTCATATCCCATTCACTAGACACAGTTTCCCAAATACAGTACAAAACTGTATACATACATTAAATCAGGGGATTTTGGGGGTGTCTAAAGTCAGAAAAATTGTGAAAGTAGTCTCATAATTAAAAATTTTTTGCGTACTTCTGCTTCAATTACATGAATATTTCATGGATTGAGTAAAAATAACTTGGTTGAATAAATATTTGCCTTTGCTTGATATACTTGGAATTTTTAAAACTTAGATTTAACGTAAGACTTATTTCATATCCTTGTTTTAGTGATCACATTATTTATGCCAGAAGAAATTCGGCAAATGTTACTTTTAAGAACATTATTGTTAAGGATTTTTTTTTTTTTTTGGTATCTTTTTTGTCAGGAGGCAGAACAGTGATTAGCGAGAGTGGTCAGGATGTTGCTGATCTTTTTCTGATACCTTATGTTCTGGGCACACTATTCAGGAGTCTATGTTCATTTCTTGTCTAATCCATCTCTTAAAAGTTAGATAATGAGCAAACTATAGAACATAGAATTTAAATAAATTGTCCAAGGTTATACAGCTAGCACAAACAGGTTCTGCTTCACATCCCAGACTCCATAAATCTTGAATGAGTAGGTCTCTATAAGAATTCTACGAATAATATTAATATCTTGCAATGATATGTCCTATTCATATTGTGGTAGTACTGTCTATAATCTTTTATTCAACTTCTCTTACCCTTGTCTCATCTGTATATTTTCAAATTGAGACCCTTCTTTTAATATTCTTTCAGAGACAGCTTTCTTTGAATCTTCATTTGGTAAATACTTGGAGATAAGTGGGCTATATCATATGCAAATCCAGATTGTTTTGCTAAGCCAGATTTCTGCTCTAACCTATAAGAGTTCTATCACATCTTTGAGCCTAGCTGCCTTGAAGATAATAATGCATTTTATAGAATATCCCCTTTAGTGTTGGCACCTAGCATATGTAAAACAATGAAGGCAAAAGAAGGAAATGAACAGAGATACGTCTTGAATTTCTTTGTATTATAAATAAAAGAAAGAAATCTGAATTACTGAAACTTGGTAACCCTTGTGATTAAGTGGAAAGCTCTCCTCACACTTTTAATCTAATTTTCACTTCTCTTAACATAGTTAAAAGTTTAGGTTCAGAGGAACCTTTTTTTTTTTTAATTCATCAAGCCAGTTGCTCAAAAGCCTCTAGTTTTTATATAACATATAGTCTAAACTTTATAATGTATTCAGAGTCCTGTACAATCTGGTTCCATGCTGTCTAGCTTTTTCTCCAACGACTAATAGGAGCTGTCTGCTGCAGTACGAGGTTTTGTTTTGTTATTTTGTCATGCTGCTATACAAATGAAATATTTAACCCCACCTCTAATCCTTGTTCTCTCTTCCCATCTCCTCCATTGCTGTACATGTAAGTTCAATTCGTATTTCAACATCCAGTTCTCCCTTCAGTTTTTTGGCCCAGTCTGATCTACCTTTTACTCTGATTTTCCATCTTTATTCCATTTGAGGACACTTGCTCTTAAACTATCTTACATTTTTTAATTTCGTTCAGAACTGAATTAGGATTCTATGGAGAGAACAACCATTCTCTATGCTTTGAACCATTTGTGGACGCCCATATTGGGGAAACACGAACTGTGGGAGCTGTCCCACATTTCAGCCATTCACTCTTAGTCCCAAAGCTCAAGGCTGGGTTCCAAATGCGTGGTGGAACCCTGTTGTGATACGGCTCAGAGCCCAATATAGAAGGTTTGAACAAGTGATTGTGTTACTTGATTTTTGTCTGCTTTTCCCACATGTTATCCTTCTGCTCCTAATCACTCCTGTTCATATTATTATGCCTCAGTCTCCCTCCTTAGCTTAGAGGGATGTGGATAAATGATTCTGAAAGTTTACCTCACTCGCCACCCCTAAGTTCCATTTTTTGACAAGTATGTTGTATAGCTTTTGTGAAATACAAAATGTATAATCTAAGTTTACAAGATTCCAGGATTCCTTATATATTTCTGTTAAATTTCAGCTCATGAAAATGTGAGTTTTGGGTGTTAGATTGATAGTAGTATTTGTAAAATTATAAAATGCAGTTGTTTGGCTTCCCTAAGGTAGGCACTAGATTTGAATGGCACCTCGTAGGGTAATGCTTGGAGGTCCTGGTGTGTGTGTGTGTGGATGGCTAAGGGTATCTCTTAAAAAATGAGAAAATGGCAGAGATGTTGTTTGAAGAAAATAAGTCTTAAAATATCAAGTAAACACATCTGACTATATATTCAATATAAGCATTGAAATATGTCTGTGCTTTCACACTCATGAATTCTTAATAATGACTTGTGTTTGTATCTGTCTGTGGAAACATTGCAGTTACTACACATACTGATAATTCATTTATATTTCTTGCTGTTCTTTTATTGTTAGTTCAGTTCCCAGAGTAAAGAAAACAAATAGCCTTTGAAAAACATTTTTAGTGTTGAAAAAGTTCACTTAGAATATCATGGAAAATCATATTTTACAAAATGTTTATAGTTTACACTGAGACACAGTTACAGTTAAAACCTAAAAAGTGAATAACTCCTAGTGTTTTTAATTACAAATAAGATTGGTTAGGTTCACAGCTATTTTCTATATAGGGAATCTCAAACTACAGTCGTTTCAAATTAATTGATTAATGAGTAGCTTAGCTGAAATATTTTAACTTGAAATACTCATTAAGGATGCCTTTTACATGTGACCCTTTTTCATTTCTGTACACTTGATTCAGGCATTTGCTTCATTATTTAAGTGTAAATACAGTGTGGGAAAACTCTCATAACACAACACTGAATGTGTTGTGATAGTTCTGTTATCATTTCATCAAATCAAACATTTTATTTCTCCTTTTCTTTCTACAGTTCCCGAGCAGTTACAGTTTTAGCAGAGAAAAAAAAAACCTTGACCAAAGAAGTACGGTAGTCTATTTTATGACAGCAAAGTGTAGGTGTGTGTGGCTGTGGAATCGCTTCAGGGCTGCGAGAGAGGTCTGGGGGACTCAGGCTCGGTCAGTGCAGAGCCAGTGCCTGCATATATGCTGCTTGGTCCCGTGTAGGCAGCCGGGTCCGGCTTCCTACTTAAGAAAACAATCCTGCTCGGGGTCCTCACCGCCTTTTGTTGTCCTCACCACGAGGTGATCAGTGGAAGTCTCTCTCATGACAGAACCAGTTTGTAACAGGCTTGTCTTTCACGGTCCTGTCTCAGGCTTGCTGGCAGGCTTGCCTGAAGCTTTGACAAGAGTGGCAGCAGAGGAGTCTCAGAGCCAGAAGGAAAGGCAAGAAACAGGAGGCGTAAGCAGGCAGGTCACTGTTTCTGCTGTCCTGCTGCAATGGGTTGGCTGGAAGAACTAAACTGGCAGCTTCACATTTCCTTGCTCATTCTCCTGTGTGTGCACACGAGGGGTAAGAAGATCTGTGCCCCATAGTACAATGCTGACAGGGGGCTCCGTTAATGTCTGCTTTTGTGGCTTTTATCACAGACAGGAAAGTGCAGGGCAGAAGTTCAATGGCTAAACGTTTTCAAACCCCATCTTCCAAGGGCTCTGTAATTTACTACTTTCTGTGTTAGGGCAAAGCTTTCTAGATAGTGTATTAGGATAATTTTTAAGAGATTCAAAGTTTCTGTTTTCTCTAACAATTAACAATTAAATGCAACCTAGTTTGAAACTTCGAGTATAAAGTTGATTATCAACATATTGCGACAGTTTCTTTGTGAAGAATTTAAGAAAATAACAATTCTCATAAACTTTGTTTTGATCATTTTAATACTGTTAGATTTTTATAGGTGACTAACTTTGAAGTTCATTTGAATTTTTATAAGGATGGATTGAGTAAATCTCTAGTTTATTCATGGTAGTAATTATAATTTGTGAATATGTCAGATGTTTATTCACATTTAAGAACAAGAGCTTGCTTTGTGAACATTATTTTGTCCAGAAGAATTATTCTTGTATAAAGTTGACTAAAGAATAGCAATTAAAAAAATACTTAAAAATTTAAAAGTAATTGTAAAAGGTAAACTGTTTTCCAGTTAGAAAAAAGTTAATATTGAATATGAAACAGCTGTCGGTGATAGTGATTTGCGATGAGGGAGTCATGAGCTTGGAAGTAAGGGGAAAGCAGCTCTATAAAATTTAAAGCCAGGGGACAAAGGGAATATGTATGAGACCAAAATGTATTTATGATTCATCCTCTTGTACTTGTGAATGTGTTTTTATGGAACCAATTAGGCAATGCTATGTATTTGAGAAGTATCTATTATCAATTGGCAGGTACCTTTGATTGGCACTTATAATATTAATGTTTTCATAATCGCAATGTTATATACTATTAAAATATTGTGTTTTATAGCTTGGCTGCGTAAAAAATAGTTTTAATTTCTGGTATAAGTAAGTGCAGCTCAAAAGAGTTTTGTGTATTGATATGAAGGAGTAGTAGGTAGTTCATTTACCTGCTTTGCTAGTGTATTTTTCAAAAATTGTTATAATCTGGTATCTTCTAGAAGAGAATAGAACGTCATCAGAGAAACTGTCTTGAGTGTTTCAGGAAGCTCAAAACATGAGGTGAAATTTTTACCCTGTATTCATGCATCTATTGTTTCCTGATTGCCTAAGGGTGATTAAAAAAAAAAATTTTTTTTTAGCATGTTCCTTGAAACATGAATACCTGAATTCATTATTGAATTGTGTCAATAGAAGCAAAGAGGCTATATGTTACAGACTGTGTCTTTGAATCATGAATGTTAGGCTGAGAATTCCCATGAGGAAGTTGAAGCCCAAAGATATTCCTTGCCTTCCTCTGGATAACACACCTTTTTGTATCTCTCTTCAGGGCACTTTCACGAGTGTGTGTGTGTACTAATTTATTCTATTGCATAGTGGTTAAGAATATGAACTTTGGACAAACAGGATTCCTGGGTTTGAATCTTAGCCCTACCACTGATGTGTAAGCTCAACTGAGGTGTCTTATTAGTGTCTCAGTTTTGTCAAATGTAAAATAGGGATAATAATAATAATACCTACCATGGGGTTGATTTACTTAGCAAATGAGTAAATACGCTTAAAGCACTTAGAACAGTATCTTGTGTATAGTATTGTCTGAGGTTCTGCTATTATTAGTATCATTATTAATAATATTAATTTATGCAGGAATAGGAAGCATCCAAGCTGGAAATATAAATTGAGATAAACTTTAAAAAGAATCCCAAATCTCATCTTAGTGTGATTAACATAATGAATTTCAGTTTATATTTCCAGCTTTGTTATCGGTAGTCTTTTAACATTTTGTTTTTGAGGAATTTCTCTACCTGTAAATTTTTATAAAAAGTGAGCTTCATGGTTTTTAAGATTTTGCCTTGTTGAAGAAAGAATGTGCTGTAGACAGAGACTATGAATTTAACCAAGACTGAACAACTTTTTTTCTCCATATCAAAGTTAAATATTCATTGACATCTTCTAGAGCAAGCTGGTCTAGCCCTCAGCTTGTACACATGTGGCCCAGGATGGCTTTGAATGCGACCCAACACAAATTTGTAAACTTCCCTAAAACATTATGTGTGTGTGATTCTTTAAAGCCCATCAGCTATTGTTAGTGTTATTGTATTTTTATATGTGGGTCAAGACAATTATTCTTCCAATGTGGCCCAGGGAAGCCAAAAGATTGAACAACCCTGTTCTAAAGTTTTATGATCATTAATTATGCATGTGCTTCAGTGAGAATGATGATCACAAAAAATAGGTAAATATGAAGCACAAATGAAGTGGTCATGACTCTTAAGTGAATGACAAAGTCATGATTAATAAGCTGAGACCTTAAATCTGCTTTTAAAGGAAACGTGTTTCAAAATGACAACCTGAGACATTTGGAGACTATGCATGAGCTTCAGGCAGATATGAATATTTTGTTGATTAACTATATGGGAACCTAGAAGTTCTATATAGAAGGGACATGTGTGATATTGCAATTTTACCTTAAATGGTACAGAGCTCTGCAAAGTCATAATAAGTGGAAAGTAGAACTATTTCTACTTGGAAAGAGTACCGTAGCTAGGGTCGTAGCCTGTGTAGGGTGATTCATCAGCCTAAATCTTAACATTGCTTAAATCTTATCTTAAATGTTTTACTTGAGGAAACACAAGCTTAGAAAAAAGGAAGCAAGGGTACATCTTGGTAGAAGTTTTGAACTTTGTGTTTTTTTGTATTGGTACATTGTGATTCCTTCAGAAATGTATTTTTTAAAGGTAGGGATTGTGAAACAGAATTTCCTTGGTCTAATACTGAAGTTATGACCTATACTGTTGAAAATCTATAGTGTTCTTTTCTATTTGAAATTTATTGTTTTAAGGTATTTATACCACCCTGCTTCTTACTTTTCAAAACATTAAAGAATCACCAGCAATCATAATGAGTATAGTTCAAACAGTATTAAAGAATCATTTTGGCCTCTATATTTTCCTTAAGTTCTGCTGAAGGAATTTAGTGAAGTTATAAAGGTGATGGACCAACAGACCTAAAAACTAAAGGACTCTTTCCATTTGGTGTTCTAACACATTGATGGCAACAATATACCCTTCCTGGCATGGATGGGCCTCATGTTCTGGCATTTTAAAAAGGTGAGATTTTTATTTAGTTTCCTGTTAAATGTGTATGTGAGATTTTCTGAAGGGTTTTCCCCCCTTAATATTATGCTAATGAATTATTATAGCAATCAGATTAGACTCTCAATTGGCAGCTAACTCTCTGTGTTTTTAGTTTAGGAGTAATTCTACATCATAAAGTGTTACTGGGGGAAAAGGTGAGACAGGAAGTAGGAATTAGCTCTTTTTGACTGCAGGAAAATCTCCAAACCCAATGAACAAAAACAGGTCCCAAGCTCTATGGCTCCTACGATTTTATAGAACCCAAATTTTACACCGTGCCTCTTCGTCGCCAGGTCATATTCCATAGGTCTCCTATTGCAATATTTGTGTTTGATCTGGTTGGTACCAATTTAAAATTAAAAAAAAATTATGTTATGAAATAATGTAAGTAGAATGAAGGCAAATAGGGAATGCAGTAACAGGAGCATAACTAACATGGCTATCAATGTGTAGTTTCAAAATTAGAATGGTAGTAGTGCTATAGGGCATTAGGTTTTTGTAATATTTTAAGTGAAAAATGATCCCTGTTACCATATGGCAAAATGTAGTGAAAATCTGAACTGTTAGACCAACACAGCTGTTGAGTACATAAATGTGGTTCTGTGTTTAAAATGTTTTCTACTACAGCTATTATATGGCACCTCCATCAGTTAATCTCAGCTTATTAATTGGCAATAACTGCAAGTTGTGGTGAGTATCACAGATGTAAGAAATCTGATCTCTGTGGTAAGTTACCTGAAAGGAAAAGTGACTATAGTTCTCACCTTGAATTCTGCAGAGTAGATTGATAATAGATATTCATATAACTATTCAGTACAAACTCAAATTATTTAGTTTTATCTTTTTATGATAAGTTAGTTATGTTCTTTAAATAGTGGCAGAAACCATATATGTAAATCATACACAAGGGCTGTCCAGAAAGTATCCAGCCATGTAAAATGAAAAATAGAGGCATTTATGGCTGGATTTTTCCGGACAGCCCTTGTATGTGTGTAAAGATATATCTGTAGATATATGCATATGCATACACAATTATGCACACATCATCTTAATCTTTAGATTATAAGTATGTGAATACTTCTGGAAGAAAAATATAAAGATCAGAATAATTCAAGTTAGGGTTTTGGGTTTTTTTGTTTTGTTTTGCTTTGTTTATTTTGCATTTGTAATCCAACTGAATCTGAAATAACATTTTACAAATCTTTTATTGACTGGAACTAACTGTCAGGAACAAATCTATGAATATATTTTTCCCCCTCAATTTTCAAACGTATATTTATTTTTAGAATATATACAGGACATCGGTCAAATATTTAAGTAAGACAAAATATTGACAGTTAATTATAGTAAAATACCTTAATCAGCTACATTATCTATTAAGCTTTCTTATGCTACATTTTAGGTCCAGGTGGACTCTCGTTTGGTCTTAATTATTATACTTTTTTCCATCTGTAAAATATTTACTTTGTCACTTAAATGTACTTTTTGTGAGGTTTTAATATTAAGATATCTATGGATGATTGTGTGATTGTATACTCAGAATAACCAAATTCTTATTTTTAGGTCTCACCATTTTTCTTTTAACACTAGAGAAGCCGTGGCCTTCGTTTAACTGATTTCTTTGCCTAGTATCATCTCTGTTACATTCCTTTGATAATTAACTATTCATACAAAAATCACATTCTTTTTTTGTTAAATTTATTGGGGTCACATTAATTGATATCAGTTACCTTGGTTCCAGGTGTACAATTCTACATTACATTGTCTATACATCGCATTATGTGCTCACCATCCAGAATCAGCTCACTTTCCATCACCGTGTGTTAATCTCCCCTCCCTACTCCCCCCACTCATAAAATCACATCACATTCTTAATATTGATATTTTGATCATAAAGAACAGAAACTTAAGTAGAGAAAGAAAGTGGATGGACATATAAAAAGGAGCCGAAGGAAACACAGACCTTGTGGAACCCATGGGCCGTGAAGACCTGAGCTTCCATTCATCTGTATCTTTGTGGGGCCTGAGGGACATTCCTCTCTTCTTTCTTGTAGGTCTCTTCCCTTCTTTCTGTTTCAAATTCTTTAGTGGACACTCTTTGCATTTAGGATAAAATCCAGATCTTTATATGACCTGTAAGGCTTGGTACCAGCTGGCTCCTGGCTCCCTTTGCAGCTCATCTCACTACTCATTAATCATAGGCCTTTTACTGCCTGAAATGATCCAAATCTTTTTCCCTCAGGTGTTTCACGTATGTTATTTCTATAGCCTAGAAAGTTCTTTGCGTATCTATTCTTCTTACCCATTTAAATGTCAGGTAAAAGTTTTCTTTACCAGTTTAAATTAAAAGAGATTCCCTTATATAATCCCTTATTGTAGGTTTTATTTTTCTTTTATAGTACATATCATGATTTATCATTATACATGTCACTCTGTGACTGGAAGCTCCGCTTTTTGGAGGGAAAAAAAACTGTGTCCATTTTATTTATTGCTGTATCCCCAGTGCATAGCACAATGCTTGGCACATGAGGCGTCTAACCTGGACATACCCATTAATTTTGCACATGGCCCAAAATAGTGTCTTCATTCCCTGACATTCCAAGACCTTTTTTGCTTAGCTCTTTTGAGTTAACCCAGGGGTTCCCAATCTTTTTATACCCTAGGGCGCATTCTAAAATATCGGTAGGGCAGCGGGCACTAGCTATTTCTAAGGATAATTATTATTGAACAAGAATAAAAAATAATAAACAAAAATAATTTTAAAATAATAAATTTATTGTACAAATTACACACAAAGAAACATATATACAAAACGTAATACAAAGTAAATAAAAAACACACGTATAATAAAATCATTTAAAAAAACATAAAAGAAAACATTAGAAAAAAACCATCTGTCAGTGTGATCTTTGGCATTGCATTTCATTGCCCAGTGCCTCGTAATTAGGAGAGTATGACGACAACCCTGTTAGCAAACAATTATTAAGATGCTCATCGGTAAGTCGAGATCTATATCGTGATTTTATTAAATTCATGTTTGAAAACAAAGATTTGCATAAATACATTGACCCAAAAAAACGATTTGTTTTTATATGCTGCTTTTTTAAAAAAATGGGAAACTTTCTTTGTCGACTATGTTCCATAAGTCCTCTGATATTAAGGATTTTAGCAAAATATCGTTCTTAAGGTTCAAAATTTCTAACTCTAGTTCTGCTTTCCCCTGAACAAGGTCTGCAATACATGTGGTTAGTTCTATTACATTTATTTGGCAAGCAAAAGGATTGATACAGAAGGAGACAATTGGCTCGATATTTGTAAACTGCAGAAATCTCTCTTCAAACTGTTTTTGAAGCACTTGCAGGGTCTCAATAAATAATGACACATTTAATTCATTGTTACCTAGCATTTTCCTCATATATAGGAAGTGCACGAGAGACTTGATATGCAGATGTGATATCAACAAAGTCAATTTCACTTTAAATGCGTTTACAGAGCTTATCATTTCAGCTCTATTTTTGTCTTTTCCCTGCAACTCCAAATTGAAAGAATCTAATTTTTCCATGGTGTCAGCAAGAAAACCCAAACCCAAATCCACCAGCCAGCAAGAGTCTGTTAGTTCATCATAATTTTCATTTTTATCATGTATAAATGTTTTTTATTCAATTAAGTTCACAAATCTTGTAAGAACTTTACCTTTACTGAGCCAACATACTTCAGTATGCAGGATGAGATCGTGTTCTTTATCTTCAGTATCTTCTAACAGGGCCTTGAAAAGTCAGTGTTGCAATGGAGTTGCTTGAATAGAGTTGATTATCTTTGTGACTATTTTCATAACATGTTCAAAGGGCAGTATTTTACAACACAAAGCTTCCTGATGGGTAATACCGTGGTAGGACATAAAGTTTGAAAATGATTCATCTTTCTTGCAAAGGGCAATAAATCCTTTGTTTTTACCAACCATTGCTGGTGCCCCGTCGGTAGTTATCACAGACAACTTATGCAAAGGCATGTTTATCGACCTGGCGTATGTTCTGAAAGTTTTATAAATATCCTCACCTCTTGTCTGTCCTTTCATTGGTAATATTTGCAACAGCTCCTCTTTTACTGTGAAGTTACTAAATACCATTCTCACCATAACTGCCAACTGTGCGGTGTCTGATATATCTGTTGACT
>PVKE010047063.1:0-12050 GCA_004027555.1 Craseonycteris thonglongyai | reverse complement strand
TGAAAAAAAAAAAAAAAAAAAAAAAAAAAAAAAAGAAGATCTGCAACAAAATAATCTGAATCATTTTCCAAATATGGCGGATAACCTACAAAAACATAAAATTATTAATTATAAGATCGACAAATACATCGCGGAAATCCAAAAAGTAACTGAAGATTTTGAGGTAAGATTCCAGGATTTTGAAAAAATTAAAGAAATTGTGGAATTTATATCTTTTCCTTTTAAAAAAAGATTTAAGTGTGAAACTCATTAGCCAAAAAATTTCAGACATATTTCATATGGATCAAAAGGCATTAGAAAATGAAATTATAATTTTACAAACTGACTTAATCTTACAAGCCAGAAAATTTGAAGAAGATTTTTGGATATATTCAACCGAGAAAAATATCCCAGTATCACCAAATGTAGCGAATATATCTATTCTTGTTTTGGATCTACATACCTATGCGAATCGGCATTTTCGTACTTGAAGCTAACGAAGACTAAACAACGTTCTGTCCTGACTGATTCCCATACTGAAGACTCATTATGATTATCTTTGTCAGGATATACACCTAATTATGATTGCTTGGTTAGAGACATGCAAACTCAGTCTTCTCATTAATGTTAAGGCAACAAAGTAAATTCTAAATCTGTCTTTATCTGTAGCTACTTTGAATTAATAAATAGTGTTAGTAATTATCCATGTTCTTTTAATTCCCCTGGACGTGAGTTTTGTGGCCCTTTAAATAGTTATTGTTGTTGTTTTTTACGTAGGTAGATAAGCCGTATATCTATATTTCAGTACGAGATGTACTCAGCGAGCTATTGATAGATTAGCAAAAAGTAAGTCATATTATTCTTTCATGATAAATTTTCCTGGCCCAAAAAAAACCGCGAAAATGAAATATTGAAATCAAATTATCAGCCATACTGTGCATTTTTATAACAACTTTTTCATATTTACGAACAAATAGTACAACAACTTATACATTGCAGTTGATAAAAAAATTAAATTGCATTTTAAGTTAGTAAAAATCTATCATGAAAAAGTGTTGGAAAATCGAATGTTTTAGGTACCGCATGTACGGAATGCTGCTATCAAAAGTTGGGTCTGGAAATTTATTTTCTTCATGAGCCTATATCTCGAAAACTTAATAAGTGATTTAAAAAATAAAAAATAGTTTTGAACATATATTTTACTTATCTACTGAAACACAGTGTATAAACGTAGTATGCATTTCACACCCCTTCTTCCCCCTTAGACTACGCCTATGACAACAAGTCAATCGCCACACACTTTTAAGATAAAAAGTAGATCTTATATACAGAAAAGTTGGCCACCCCTGGTATAGAATGTCTCCAGGCCACTTGGTATTATGTATACTGGGTAGTATAAATGACAAGATAAATAGTTGCATTTTACCACTTTTGTTAATTTTGAAACTGTTTCACTGATATAATTATTAATTATGTACATTCTGTTTTTATCTTCAAGTTGCATTTTCTTTTCAGGAAGTCTAAAGAGGGTATATGTATGTGTGTATATTATGACTGTCCCTGTGGCAGACCTATTCCTACCCCACAAACTTTGGCCTTGGCCACAATATAACTTAACTTTGATCAACACAGATGAGGCTCTGAGATACAAAACCACCATTGCCATGATAGTTGAGCAAAAGGTATTGGGGAGAAACCAAAGATATATGCATATAAATACATGTATTTCTGAATATTAAAAAGGGATGATGAATGATTAAATGACAGAAATTAGCTGCAATAATAACCAACTGTGCTTACATAAATAGCTTGTCATTAACATATTTTAAGCATTTTCTTCTCTATTAATGATGAAATCACACATCTGGAACAAGCTTTATCTAGTTTTGGTAGTGATTAAGTACTTGGGACTTAACAATTAATTACCTCTACTTTTTGCCTCTTTTGCTTCCTTAAAATTTTTTTCCCTTCATTGTTTTTCAAAGACAGAACACACACTATGGGAGAAAACACTTTTAGTTAGTTCAAAAAGTTCCTCTTTTTCTAAAGATTTCTCTTAGCCTAGAATAATTATTTTAAACATGAAGGAGGGGGATAAACAGCAAAAACAACAATAACACTAAAAATAATTTTGCATGGATTTATTTCACTTTTTGATTCATAAATTATTTTATTGATCAAGCTGCAATGATCAGGTTGTACTTTTAAAAATTACACACCTTTGTCCTGGAGTTTAATAATGTAGAGTAACCATTTATATAGCTTTTAGAAGAACCACATCCAATTTCTATGAAACATGTAATTCATTTATTCATCTCATGTTGGATAATTACCTCCCTTACTGAAATTTAAATAGCTAACTTCCAAAGAACCAACATTTGGTTTTCAGGCTTAGACCAGGAAGAACGGATCCAGCCTCTACATCTGACACTTCTATTCCATTGGAAGTTTCTATTCTTTGCCACTAGATTGTCTCTCTGCCCCTCAACTTCAGCCTTGGCTACATAACCTCCTTTGGCCAATAGAATGTGAGCCAATGTGATAGTACCGATTTCCAAGCTGATGTCTCATGAAGTCTGGCAGCAGACTCCTAGTACTTCTACTCTCCTCCACTCAACGACCTTATTTCAGGGGACACTGTGAATAATTCTGCAAGAACAATGGGTCCAAACTGGGATTGTCCTGGGTGAACTAAGATGCATGCTAATTATACTACAAATGTTATCATGGGTGACAATGGATGATACTTACCTTACCCCCACCCTTCTGCCCCAACGGCTCCCTACTAAAGGAGCCTGATATTTATTCACTTAAAAATCTCTTGAACTCCAGGTAAGTCTATCTTTGAATCACAGTTACAGCTCATGATTGGTTTCAACTAGACCTGGTAATATCATTATTTTTTGCTTGGTATTAATTATATAACTCAACATGATTAAAGACATCTAAAAAAATATGCTGCTGAGAACTTTATTTTTCAAAAGTAGGCACCAAACTTTAAGAAGAGAAAACATTTTGCCTCCCTTTATCTTCCCCTTCCTTCTTCACGGCCTGCACTGAAGACATCAGGCTCTGGGATAGGAAAGCCAGCTTTTCTATCACGTGTGGAAAGTCAAATAACAAGAATGGGAAATGGATAGACAAACCCAGGGCCCTTCATAACACGTCTAGGGCAGATCACCAGCCTATTCTCAGCCTTCCCCCCAATAACATAAGAAAATAAATTACCCACTTGTTTAAGTTATTATTATTATTGGTCTATACTGTTACTTGAAGCTGAACACACTCCTAAGTGATATAGCTCAGATATACCAATCCAATTTATGAGCTTGATCACACACCTTGTGTATTAAGAAATTAAATCCATATTTAAATCCAAGCCTTCTGACTCTATAGCTGCAGTTCTTTTTACTATAAATTACTTTAGGTCCAAGAGACCCTAACAAAGAACGACTCTACTACAAATTGGGTGATTTTATTGTCATTGTTACTGATTAATTGAGATGATGAAAAAATTGGGCAAGAACTAATACAAGTAAAATCATATATATATATATATATATATATATATATATAAAATCTCCATATCTCCATCCTAGGCATTGGCAATATATATATATATTGGCAATGCCAAGGGTGAATTTAAAGCCTGTGGTAACCAGAGGATGAACTGAATTTGATTTTACTTTTATTATACTTACATAATATCGTATTACGATTCATATTTAACAAAAAGGCTTAAATGTAATAAGAAAGCACCTTCAGTAACCACGCTTCTATTGGCTCAAATATGCTGGACAAGTTTCTGTAGTGCACTTTTAAAAACGTTATCAAGCAATAAACTGCTTTTCTGTCACATTAAGCCTTTCCATTCCATTCCATAAAATAAATATTCATTTTCAAACTAAGATTGCATTGATTTTCACAAAAGCATTTACTGCCTCAGCATTCTGAGTTGGAACTGTGCAAAACTCAGCGGTTTTGGTTCATAGGGATAAGTGACCCGTTGGCCTTCGTGCTGAGTCTCCAAATAATGCAGCACCAAAAAGTGACACTTATGCTGAATTGATTGTGATGCACATGGCTCCGTTGTTTAAATACTGTGACTTCCCATTTCCCAGGCATGTCCTTCCTGTTCCTCTTTTGCTCTCTTCTGCTAACAGCAAATATTCTTATTATATGGACTCGTCTTGCTTTCACACATAAGAGTCTAGGAAAAGAGGAAGTGGTACTTCTTTAAATCAAATGTTGAGATAGTTATTGGGGAAACAAGTAGAACAAATCGTTGGTCCTCACAACCAGTGAAACATAGCACCCACAAGGTCCCATAAATATTTGATTTTGTTCCGGAAACAATAAGATTCATACATGCATCTTGTATTTATTAGATTGCTATTTATTTTCAAAGAACCCTTATGTTAATTTAATCCTCACAATTGTCTAGGGCAGGCAGAGAAGTATTAATTTCTCATTTTTTTAAAGATTTTATTTTATTGTTTTTGACAGAGACAGAGAGAGACAGAAATAGATAGAGACAGAAAGAGACAGAGATGGGGGGAGGGCCCAGAGCAGTCTCTGCAGTTGTATGTCATCAGTTTTTGACGTGGTTTTGTTCCACACAGGTGGGTGGGGACTGCACAGGATGGGAATTGGGCTGGGGGCCTCTCGAATGGGAAGCTTGCCCTCTTAAGCTGGGGGTTGAACCTGGAGGTTGGTGGTGAGAACTGAACTGAGGGCCTCCTGTGAGAGAAGCACACCCCAGTTTAGCCTATGGGTTTGCATGAGCAGGGACCGGGATTCAATCCTCAGTCCTTGGGGCTGCAAAGTGAGTGCTTAACCCACTGGGCCATCCCGGCATCCCCTTAATTTCCCATTTTTATAAGCAGTTGAACAACAGAAACTCCAGAGACTGGTCACAGGTTTTTAAATGTGATATAATTCCATGTTATCTTAACTAAAGCAGAAATTGACTTTAATTAAATGTAGTATTTCCACTCTGTCACAATTTTATCTTGGAGTATTGAGATTATTTGACATTAACAAGGGTACATAAATATCTCATCCGATGGATGTTAAGAGTAACAAAACAGTGGCAGTTGGCTAGGAAGACAGATGAAATATAAACTTTGTAGATAAGTAATATTTGAATATTTGGAAAGTATAGATATATAGCAGCATTAGCAATTTGATTACTATTAATCACCTTTTATAACATTTCTGATTATGTTATAAGAAAAAGCAAGCAGTCAGTCTGTCCAAAAATTGTACAGTAAGACAAAGTCAGGAAATATACAATTTTTATTAATATGTGAGAAAAATGTAGGACAGATTGAAGGTTTTATCCCTGATTAAAATAATGGTTCAACTGTGACCTATAAAAACTGAAATTTGATTTTCTTATGTATGTCAAGGGGATTATTTTACAACCATGATTATTGTACACTGATGACAGATTATATTTGCTAAAAAGGCTTTTTAATTATTTGATCATCAAAAAGGCTACTGACTTTGGAATCCAGGAACATAAACCTATAATTTCCTAATTATTTGTATCATCTGAGCACATTTTAATTAAATTATTCATATAATTATGGGAGCTTGAAACTGGCCTAAGATACAATTTCTGATTCAAAGAACCAATCTTAGAACACCATTAACTACTGTCTTCAAAGACATATTCTCTTAAGCAACAGCTGTGTTTTAGCTGCAATTGTTGAATCACCCAAAAAGAAATCAAATTAAAGTCATGTCAATGACAGTTCCAGATAACAGCATACTATGAAAATTATTTTCTATCTAGTTCTAAGATGTTATATTCAAACAAAATAAACATGACATTCAATAATTATACCTTATTGGTTTGTTTGATTGATGTAAGATATGGATTTCAAGGTATTTGGGTGTCATTTTAAAATTTGTCTGTGTCTTATCTTGCTTAGTAAATTTAATTTCAGCTTCTTACTTTACACCTCCTAAACCAATGTCTATAATATTTAATATAAATGCATATCATTTGGTAATGAAAGTTTTAAAAGTATATTTACCTGAAGAGATCTAAAACAGCAGAGTAGACTAACACTGTGTTTGCTTTGTTCCATGAACACATTAAAATTACAACTACAATATAGAACAACCAACCTAGAGAACCATCTGAAGTCTAGCAGAACATGTTTTATAACTAAGGATACAAAGAAAAAGCCACGTCAAGACTGGTAGGAGAGATAGTGGTTGCGAATCAGGAGGGATAACTCAACAATGAAAGTTCCCTTTGAAAATCAAGGGACCCCAGTCCCATGCCAGGCTTCCCAGTCCAGAGTACTGCTGTTGGGAAGAAGAGTCCCATAACACCTGGCTATGCACAACAGAAGAAGCTTCTCAAATCATCAAGGTGGACCAGAAGGCTGAGGGAAACCCAGATGTCCTCTTAAAGGGCCTGCACAGACTCAGTCACTCATGGGCACTCAATGTGGCTTCTAGCAGAGGGACAGTGACTCAGGAGGCATTGCATAGGGGTGGGAGGAGGGGGCAATGAAGGTGTGTAGCTTTGGAGCAAGGGCTAAAGAACAATTATCATTTTTCTGAGTAGAGTTTTTCTATTGTGCAACCAGTGGGTAAACACCATCTTTCCTGTGTTGTGCCAACCCCCACATGGGCAAATCTAAATCTGATTGGCCTGGTGAGCTCTGCTAGCTCCACTCTGCTGACTCACTAGGACCCCACCCCACTGAACTCCCCCAATGCTAGAGGCACTTTCTCTGGTGAGCAGCTAGCCCTGCCTGCATTGCAGTCTCTCTTGCAAAACTGTTGAAGGAGTTTACAGGCCCCAGAAAATGACAGCTGGCCTCAGTGTGTTCTGAGACTTTGGCCGTGTTATCTCCAGGCACAACACTGGCACCAAAGCAGAATCTACAACAGTGCAGGTGAAGAGGAAGACTATGTCAGGACCCCATAGGACACCTACTACATAAAGTTACCCAGCAATACTGGGAGATGTAGCAGACCTACCTGATACATAGAAACAAACACATACAGGCATCCAAAATGAGGAAACAAAGAAATACATCTCAAATGAAAGAATAGCAGGAAACTTCAGGAAAAGAACTAAATGAGGGATGCTAGGATAACTCAACAAGTTGGGCACTTGCCTTGCAACCTTGAGGTCTGGGTATTGAATTCTGGCTTCAGCTCATGCAAACCCAGGTGCTGAACTATAGTGTAACTGATAGTCTCTAGGATGGCAGTGAAGGTTCTGCCCCACACTACCCAACATCCACCTGTGTGAAACGAAACTACTTCAAAAACAGTTAACAACGTACAACTATGGGAGCTTCTCTGGACCCTGCCCACTTCCCTTTCTGTTTCTCTCTTTTACCCTCTCTCAAACAATAAAATAAATTAGAAAAAAAAGGAAGAAGAAGAACTAAATGAGATGGAGACGACCTATTGAATATGAAGTTCAAAACAGTGGTTATAAGGATGCTCAAGAAAGTTAATGAGAACTTCCACAAAGAGATAGCAAGCATAAAAAAAATGACATAGAACGCGTAAAAAAAGAACCAGGCAGAAATAAAGAATACAATAACTGAAATGAAGAATGCAATAGAAGACATCACCAGGTGGAAGCCGCGATGGCTCAGCGTGTTAAGCACTCACTTTGCAGCCCCAGGTACCAAGGATCGAATCCCGGCCCCAGCTTGTGCAGACCCATCTGCTGAACTGGGGTGTGCTTCTCATGTGGGAGGCCCCAGTTTGGTTCTCACCCCCTGGTTTGGCCCCAGACTTGAAGGGCCATGCCCCGCATGAGGGAGGCCCCTGCTGGGTTCCTGCCCAGCGTGACCCCCCGCCCACTGGTGTGGAACAAAACTATGTCAAAAACTGATAATCTACATCCATGGAGACTGCTCTGGCCAGACCTCTTCTCTCTGTATCTCTCTTTGCCTCTCTCTGTCTCTGACCACAATAACAAAATATAAATATTTAAAAAAAAAAGGGAAAGCTGGGATGGTTCAGCGGGTTAAGCACTCGCTTTGAAGCCCCAAGGACTGAGGATTGAATCCCGGCTCAAGCCCAGGCGGACCCACATGCTGAACTGGGGTGTGCTTCTTGAATGCGGTGAGGCCCCCAGTTCAGTTCAAAATCAAAAACAAAAACAAAATCAAAAAAAGAAGGAAACACCAGCAGAGTACATGAAGCACAGGATTGAATCAGTGAGTTGGAAGACAAGGTAGCAGAAAACACCCAATCAGAACAGGGAAAAAAAGAAAAAAAGAATCCAAAAGAATGAGGATAGTTTACAAGACCGTTGAGATAACATCAAGCACAACAACATTTACATCATGGGGCAGGAGACAGAGAAGAGGGACAGCAAGGGGTTTAAAACCTATTTAAAGTAATAATGACTGAAAACTTCCCTAATTTGGTAAAGGAAATAGACATACAAGCCCAGAAAACATAAAGAATCCCAAACAATATGAACCAAAAAAGGCCAATAGCAAGGCACATTACAATTAAAATGTTAAAAACAAAGAGAGAATCCTAAAAGCAGCAAGAGAAAAGCAACTAGTAACCTATAAGGGAGCTCCCATAGGATTGTCTGTTGATTTCTCAACAGAAACTTTGCAGACCAGAAGAGAGTGGCAGATAATATTCAATGTAATAGAAAGCAAGTACCTACAACCAAGATTACTTTACATAGCAAGACTATATCATTTAAAGTTATAGGACAGATAAAGACTTTCTCAGACAAGAAAAAGCTAAAGGTATTCATCACCACCAAACCATATTACAAGAAAAGTTAGATAACCTTTTTTAAGATGAGGCGGGGAAAGGCAAAATTATAAATAGTAAAATGGCAATGGCTATGTATCTATTAATAATTATTTTTAATTTAAATGGATTAAAAGCGCTGATCAAAAGACATGAAAAGTATTGTGCTAAGTGGAGTGTCAGACAGAAAAACAGATGCAATGTGATTTCTCTTATATGTGAAATCTAGAGAAGAAGAAGAAGAAGAAGAAAAACAAAATAGAAAGAAACTCATAGATATAGAACACATTTGGATGGTTGCTGGTGAGAGGGGTACTGGGGATGTGGGTGAAAAAGGGGGAAGGGATTAAGAAGTACAAATTGGTTTTTATAAAGTAATTATAGGGATATGGGATATATCACAAGGAATATAGTCACCAATATTGTAATAACTATGTATGGTGTTAGATGGGTACTAGACTGGTCAGAAGAATCACTTCTTAAAGTATAAACATGTCTAACCATTATGCTGTACATCTAAAATTAACAATATTGAATGTAAACAAATAAAAAAGCAGCAGTGGGACTTGTATAGTTACAAAATAGTCTCAGGGATGTAAAGTACGGCATCGGGCATATAATAAGTAAATATTATAATAACTATGTATGGTGTCTGATGAGTATGAGATTTATTAGGCTAATGATTTAGTAAGTTATATAAGTGTCTCATCACTGTGTTGTACACCTGAAACTCATATATTATTGTATGTCAAATGTAATTGAGAATTAAAAAATTACTGAAAAAAGTACACTTACCTAAAATTAATTTTACTTGTAATATTTAAATGTTATTGTAGCTTATGACTTAAAAATGACCATCTGAAATTTTTATAGCCAGTTGTTTCTCCCAACTCATGGATGAAACAGAATTTAGGTTTGAAAAATATATCTATACACATAAATGTGAAAAATCAAAACCAGTAACTGTACATAGCTTACATTTATATAATTTGTATCTAAACTTTCTTTTTTCTAGTGTGTAACTTAATGTAGAATACTGATATAAAATTTTTGTAATTCTCTTTAAGTATTTCCTAGATTTATATAACTTTGAATTCTTATCATACTTCAACTTTTTCTGCCCAATTATTTGCTCACCCTGTAATGCATTTTATACTTAAACCGATTTCATAAACAATCACCAATGATCTTTACATTACCAAATTCAATGGAGAATGTTCAGGTTTTATTTTGCTTTACCCCTTTTCAGTATTTGGCCTTATTGACCACTTTATTTTTCTCCTTATTTGATAGTTTCTTTGCTTTCAATCACACTCTTTCCTTGGTTTTTTGCTTATAGTCTGACTACCTTTAATTCGCTTTTTTTGTGGACAATGTTTCATTTGTTCATCTTAATCAGTAGGCTTTCTTTCTGGCTGATCTCATTCATATGCATGGTTGAAATACAGCCAGCGATTCCCAAATCCATATCCAAATGGAAAGGATTAGCCCAAGCCTGAGATCTATACACCCAAGCACCTGTATGATATTTTTCATGGGATTCAGTCACAGGCCTCTCAAATAGAAGCTTCCCCAAAGCAAACTCACATTTTTATCTCTGCAATAAACCACGCAGCTATCTGAATCAGAAACTGAGGTTTATGCTGAACTTTTTTCAGTTCTTCAATTTCCTCATTCAATGAACTCTAGCTCTTCAAAAGCTTCTGAATCCGTTCTTTCCTCATCACCTTTATCATTACCATAGTTCAGACTACAACCATAACTCTCCCAAGATATCTGAAAAACCTCTTAACCACTCTCTCTGTCTCCATTTCCATCTCCTACATACCATATCCATACAATTGTAAAGACGACTTTCTGAAGTGTAAATATAATTATGTAACTTTCCATTTAAAAGATTTTAGAGGCTTCTCATTACCTTCAGGATGTCCTAGAAAATGCTTCATAATATATCACTCCAGCTCCTGCCGCTGTGGTTTGCATATGTTATTTGCTGAACTTGGAGTGCCACCTGGTTCACTCCTACACATCTTTAAATGTTGTGTTAAAGCATTACTTGTGGAACATTCCCTACCTATGCAAACTAGTTTAAATGACACTCCTGAAAATTGTGTTTTTTCTATCATACTAATGCTGCCTTTTGCCCTTTTTCGGTAATTGACAATGTATCTTTAAATCTATTATAAATTACTAGAAGATAGGAATTAGGTCATTGATCACTGCATTTTTAAGGTTTGGCATAATTCAGGGCATCTAGTACAAAGGCAATATTTTCACTTTTTATTAAGGATATATCTACTTCTAATAACATATCTATAGATCACATTGGACAATTTTGTTTCTAAAGATTATAGAGCAAGGGGTGTAAAGTTAAAATGGTAAATTTAGTTTCTTATTATCATACAATTTCTATAATGGGAGAAAGATATATTTCTAAAGCAAGCCTCTGAATTTACAAAATTAAAAATAAAACCCTTCTCATTTAATATGATTTAATTCCTATAAAGCCCTCATTATATACTATGTGTATAAATTATTTTGTGAGGTAAACAACATTATGTGTCCTATAAAAATGATTGTTGTGTCTGTGTGTGTGATTTAATAATAGTATGAGTATATTTAAACATATATAGAAACATTCTTAGTAAAGAATAGAATGACAAAAAAACAACAACAACATACAACATTAATTCAAAAAAAAAAATAACGTGGGGACGATGGGCTGGCTCAGCTGGTTAAGCACTCGCTTTACAGCCCTGGAGCCTGAGGATCAGAGTGTCCCCAGGTTAGTTCTTGCCAGGGTCTATGGTATGTGGGAGGCCCCAAGCCCAGTTCCTGCCCTGCACAGCCCCGCGACCACCTGTGGAGTGAAACTATCGTATATGGAAAACAAATGCTGTCAACTATGGAGACTGCTCTGGGCCCTCCCCCTTCTCTCTGTCTCTCTCTGTCAACAACAATAAAAATAAATCTAAAAAAAAACCCCAAAACTTATGGGAATGCCAAAATAACTGAGCAGATTGAGTGATTGCTCTGCAACTGTGAGGTGCAGGGATTGAACCCTGGCCCATCTCGTGCAAACCCATATGCTGAACTGCAGTGCAACTGGTAGCTGTCAGGATGGTACACTGGTGAATGTTTTCACCTCCCATGTGGGAGTCCCTGCTTTGCTTCCCTTCCGGCATGGCCCCGCATCCACCTGTGTGGAGTGAAACCACTTCTCTCTCGCTCTCTCCCCTTCTCTCAAAACAATAAAAATAATTCTTTTTTTTTTTTGGCTTATCAAATATGAGCCTTTATTGGGG